>PJEM01004509.1:97597-152176 GCA_004023845.1 Helogale parvula | reverse complement strand
ACATAAATTGGTAGAAGACTCATGCATGATCTTTATCAATAGTGATTGATCGTAGGTGATTTAGATGCTTATCACATGGGGAAGGAAGGGATCTTCAGCATTCAAATACAAGGCAATGTTTTTAGCATAGCGACGGCAAAAGTTAGTTCTTTGTGAGCAGGGGTCCATAGCCTGTTTTCTTGAGGGGAAGTGAAACAGGTTTCTCAGGAAATGTAGTATTGGCTCTCATAAACACAAAAGTAGAAATTCCTATAATAAGTTCCTTCACAAGGTACAGTTAGCACATTTTAGGATAAGGTGGCAAGTCACTCCTGATACCAGTCAACAAGGTGCCTTAGGGGTCAGTGCTCAAGCAAAACTAATTGGGTGAGGGGTAGATAGCAGTTGCCATCTGACGGCGGGAGCCGCCCCCCTCCCCCCGCAAACCCACCTTACCTCATAAGGAGTTTTTTTTTTCAACTTAGTGAGTTCAGAAAATGGCTTCCAACAGTGTACAGTGTAATATGTATAGTGTAGTCCATGTACATATGCCTAGTAGTATACACTATGCTGTATTACACACGTATATGGCGTTACACCACACTATACGTGTTACACTGCACGTGCCTCGCTGTACTGTTGCATGTGCCGTATAATGTGTGCAGCACAGTACATATGTATCGTATAGCACAGCAGTAACAAAGCGTCGTATAGTGTCTATGGTATAGACAGTATGCGTCCTATGTGTGAGTATATCATTAGTATAGCATAGTGCAGTACTTTGCCCTTTTCCTTCCTCTCCTGAAGGCTTGGCAATTTTTCCTTTCTTTGATTGCACACCAGCATTCTGGAACCATCTGGTTGAAGTCAGAGCCCTGAGTGGTGGGGTGAAGAGAGGGGGGGAGCTGGCACATTCCTGACTCTACCCACCTGTCACGACACTGCCTTCGCCAATCCTCCATGGCCGGGTGCCCCCTCCACTTCTGCTCCTCCCCCTCCCTGAAGCACTGTTCTTGGCTTTGTGCTTTGTTTGCTTCGTCTTGGCAACTAGGGTGTAAGTCCCCCAAGAGTCTTATTTTGTGCTCTGTTCTGCTGTTTCCCCAGCAGCTGGAAAGTGTTTGTTGAATGGCAGCTAGACCGCAAGTTCTGTGGGCAAGGACTGTTCCCCTACCTCACACCACGTCTTCTGCCAGCCCTGGGTGACGGAGAGCCCCTGGCCTGTGCCCTCCCCTCCTGACTGCGTTAGTCCTGACCTGCCCCTGGTCTTTGTACAGGCTGTCCCCTCTGCGTGGGACACCCTTCTCACCTCGTGGTCCCCTTAACTCCCGCATACTGTACCCATCAAGTCAGTCTGGCCACCTTTCCTGCCAGGATCCCTTCCCTGCATTCTGCCCCTCCTCTGTCCCCTGTATTTCTCCGGTCACAATACTGTCATACCTTTTCGCAGTTACTGTGTTTATTTGTCTATCTTCTCCCTGAACCGCCAGCTTGGGAGCATTGGGCTGTGTGTGCCCTGCTCACTGCTCCGTCTTCAGCCCTTAAGACGGCACATAATAGGTGCTCACAGACTCATAGGACGAACCAATGGATGCTGATCACAGCCAACCTGTGACCTCTTGGTCTACTCAAGGCAGACCTGGAGAGGCAGTGGGGGCTGGAAGCCCCTTGTCTGGATGAAGGTTCCCACTCATCCTCTCTCCTGTAGCCGTCATGGGCAGGACCAAGAGAGTGGCCCACGTCTGCCATTTTTTCTCTCTCCTTTCACCCCCTTCTCTTCCTCAAATGGGATTATCTGCTTTCTCAATTATAAAAATAACATACACTCATTGTAAGACTTCTGAGCTACTCTTGCCTTTTAGTGTCCACACACTTATTCTATGTAAGGGCTGTTGATTGAACGCCTACTATGTGCCAGGTGCCTCACCAGGTACTGGGGATGCACATGGTAGGACATGGTCCCTACATTCCAGGGTATTACACTCAGCACAGATTCTGCATTTCAGGCTACCTCCCCCAGCTGCGCACCTTAGAAGGCGGGGGTCTGTGTTCTGTTCATTAGCCCAGTGCCTCAGACTCACATCCGTGGAGGGCTCGCTCAACTCTGGGTCCCGCCTCCAGAGTTTCTCATTCAGATCTGAGGTGCGTCTGCTAATTTGCAATTCTAACAAATTTCCAGATGATGTTTATTCCGCTGGCCAGGGGAGAACCACACTCTGAGAAACACTACCCCTGACTATACCACTCGTATAGTTTTCAGAAGATACGCACGTCCGTTATCTGGTTCAAAGTCTCTCACCCGAGAGTGGCTATGACTTAAGTGCCTACGACCGGTGAGTGCGGAAGTGGAGTCTTAGGCGCGGCTCTTCCTACGGGATGCTGCCTGCTCTTAGTGGTCCCCACCGCCCACAGGACTACCGAGAAAGCCATGCTGGCTCCACTCAGAGCGAAGGGGGTCAAGTCGCAGAGGAAGGCTCCAGGAGGACGTTCCCTGGAGGGAGGGATGCAGGGTCTAAGCACCGCACTCTGGCAGGAGAAGGGGCTTGGGTCACGATGGGCTGAGAAACAGTGACTTGCTACAAGAGCTCCTGGACCCCCTCCACCTTCCTGCAAAGGAAAGGAGGAAGCCTGGGGGCCTGGTGACCTGAGGCAGGTATGACTAGGGCCTGGATCCTCCACCTGCTTCCAGGGGCCACTCTGGAGGCTCTGGCCAAGAACCCTCCCCTCCCACCCCGAGCTCTGCCCCAGCACCTCCCTCTGCCAGGGCTGGTGGTGTAGGATGGAAAGTCTGAAGGCGCAGCCTGGCCAGCCCAGCAACTCAAAATAAGCACTTCCTTCTTGGCAGCGAGGTGGCCAAGGGGCTCTGACTGGACAATCCCCCAGTGTTCCCTGGAGCCTTTCGGGCACTGGGCTGGGCTGGGCACTTCCTCATCTGGGAGGAGGCCTTGGGAGGCAGCGGGAAAGCCCAGCTCCGAGAGCAGCTCTGTGAGCCCCACGGGGAAAGGAAAGGAGACATGGAAAAGTGTGAACTTGAAAGAGGGAGTCCTCTGATGTTGTGTATCTAAGCAGGAAGCCAGGCCTACCCAGTTCTGAGGAAGAAAAATAAGCTCTGGAGACTTATTTTTAGAAAGTGGCAAAATTCTGTTTCTCAGTAGGCAGTGGAATTTAAATCTAAAACTTGCTTCATTACTGAAGTAACCACAGGACTGCATGTAGGAATGGGACGTGGTGAGCAGTTGTGTCTGGATGAGGCTATTAGCCTACTGCCTACTCACCCTTCAGGCCACTGGATTTGCTCAGGACAATTCCAGAAGGCTCTATAGGAACTCTCATGCAGGCCTTGTGGTGGTAATGATGATAGAGGTGAAGATGGTAATGATGATGGTGATCAAGATAATGGTGGTATCGATTTGGTGTGATGGTGGTGATGTTGGTGATGATGATGGTGGTGGTGGTGATGAAGATGTTGGTGATGATGGTGATGGTGATGGTGGTGGGGATGGTGATGGTAGTGATGGTGATGATGGTAGTGATGGTGGTAATGATGGTGATGGTGATAATGGTGATGTTGGTAGTGATGGTGACGATGAGGTGATGGTGGTGATGGTGGTGATGGTGGTGATGGTGGTGGTGGTGGTGGTGGTGGTGGTGGTGATGGTGGAGATGATGACACTGGTGAGATGATGTTGGGGAAGGTGTGTGCCAGGCCTACACTTGACATATGTGATCTTATTCAGTCCTTACAACAACCTTACGAGGCAAGTATGGATCACCCCCATTTTTTCAGGTGAAGGAAGTGAGGCTCAGAGAAGTTAAGCCACACAGCCAATAATCATAGGGTTGGGATTCAAATTCAGGTCTGGAAAACAACAAAGCCTGCTCTCTATGAACCCATCACAAGATCTCAGATTTGGAAGGGGAGACACATGGTACAATTCCCGTTGCTTTCCTCTGCCAACACACTTGCACAGTCTCTGTACACGTTCACGGCGATGGGACTCCTACTCCTGTGAATGGTTCTTTCCCTTTCGGTCAGCTCTCAACCCTCTAGAATTCCCTATGTGGAGCTCAAGTCTCTCTTTGTGGAATTTCTGTGGCTTCACAGAATTATCTGTTCTGACAGCCTTGTAAGCCTCTGGAGGCAGCACCCATAGCCTCTGAAGGCCTTTCTCTGTGGATTCGATGTGCTCAGTCCACTCAGTGGTCTCGGCTCCTCATAACCCACCCCTACCCCCGGTCTCCGTGTGGAGCCTGGGATTGCGTAGAGTGCACTTAGGGCAAAATATACCTCTGAAGGTGGATCTGATTTCTAGAAATACAAGCAGTCATTTGGAATCACAGTGCACGTGGATGACTAAGCTGAGCAAAAAAAAAAAAAAAAACAAAACTGGTTTAAAAGATAAAATTGAGTGATTTTTAAATCTGACCTCAACTGGCACTGAAAGTAGTTATTCCTGGAAGAAATGAATCAAAACATAATTTAAACACCAGCAACATTCATTATTAGATGATGTATAGGGGCTCTCAAGGCATGGAGATGCCCAGTCCTCTGAGCTGATATGTCTTAATAAAATGTAGACAAAACTCCAACTGTGCCACCTACAAATGCTGGCCAACTTGTCATGACCTCTGACATGATGGGGGAAGGACCACCACTTTGTACTGTAGTTGTGTCCTGAGTGACATGTGGTTGGAGATTTAAAATGGGGAGATGGGGGCACCTGGGTGGCTCAGTCATTTAAGCGTCCGACTTCAGCTCAGGTCGCAATCTCGCAGTTTATGACTTCAAGCCCCCCATCAGGTTCTCTGCGGTCAGTGCAGAGCCCGCTTCGGATCCTCTGTCCCACCGTCTCACTGTCCCTCCCCTGCTCAAGCTCTCTGTCTCCCAGAAATAAATGAATAAATAAATAAAATGGGGAGATCAAGTCTAGCCCCAGCACCCTGAGCTGGCTGGCCTCCAGCCAAGGGCGTGGCCGAGGCCAGGCGTGGGCCACTGTTCTGCCTCGCCCTCCTCGCAGCACTGATGCTCTGGGCCGTGGGTCCTGGACTTTCCCCTGGAGCCCAGCTGCCTTTCCAGCAACAACCACAACTTCAAAGGACGCCAAGGAGCAGACTGGGCAGTGTCCCCAGTGAGCTCGGCAGCCGCGGGTGCTGTGTGGGCATGGGAGTCCTGCACACGGCCGGCTGGAAACAGCGACCGGCAATTCCGGATTCCAGAAGCGAGTCCTGAAGGCGGGAGTGGAGGCCTGGAGCCAAAGGGCCTGCTTTGAACTGGATCCCCGGAGGCAGAGGTCACACGCAGCAGCCCGGAGAACCCCAGCGCTGACGGGCCTTTCTCAGGCCCAGGGACACGACCTCGTTCCTCTCTCCAGCTTTGTGCTGCCCACCG
This sequence comes from Helogale parvula, assembly GCA_004023845.1. Lineage (NCBI taxonomy): Eukaryota > Metazoa > Chordata > Mammalia > Carnivora > Herpestidae > Helogale > Helogale parvula. Next base: position 146,811 of record PJEM01004509.1, on the reverse strand, counting down.
GAACGCTTTTTCCACCAAGTCTGACCGCCCGCGGAACCAGAGCTGTCTTCACCTGCCGTCCCTTCTTTCCCTATAGACGCCCCGCCCTCAGGTCCCTATAAGCCGAGGCACAGCTGCCAGTCAGGGACAGACGAGCCCCAGTGAGCGGGCGGCACACAGAACACTAGGGGAAGTGGCTCCGTGGAGGACGAGAAGGGCTCTGGTGAGGAGAAATGGGATGGTGACCTCAGTGACACTGAGAAGGGTGTCCCCTCCACACTGGGGAGAATGGCCGGCTGGCAGCCATCAGCCTGCAGCAGCGGAGGCAGCTGCCCAGAGGGTGTGGACAGCAGGGCATCTGCACCCCCTGCAATCCGGGTATGGACCTACCAGCCCTCCGAGCCCCTGGTGAAGAGGACAGAAGCCGACATATTCTCGTCTGTAAGGGGTCGTCACACCCCCGCCTGGTAGGCGGCCACAAGGAACCGGTGGTAGTATTTAGCACCATGCACAGTGCCTGGTATAAGGACTGGACGCAGAGATTTGCTGAATGAATCCGTGACTGCGGAGCACCACTTGGTTCACCCCCTACGCTTCCCAAATTATTAGTTTCAGTTATCTGTTGTACAGTATTAACATTTTATAATTGCATTCATTTGGTCTTTAAAATTAGACTGGCCTCCAGCTTCGGCTCAGGTCAGGTCTCACATTCGTGGGTTCGAGCCCCGCGTCAGGCTCTGTGCTGACAGCTAGCTCAGACCCTGGAGCCTGCTTCCGGTTCTGTGTCTCCTTCTCTCTCTGCTCCTTCCCCTCTCATGCTCTGTCTCTCTCTGTATCAAAAATAAATAAAACATTAAAAAAATTTAAAAAAATAAAAAATAAAAAATAAAATTAGACTGAAAAATAAAAGCCTTTTAAGAAGTTTCACAAACACACGGACGGTGAGTCCAGCAACTCAGCAACTCAGGGAGGCCCTTCCTGAACTTTCCTCCTCTTTGAAATTGTCTTCACAAGGCAGAGGTTATTTCCCCCAAATTCAAAATGCTTTGACAGCATCTAAGTGAAAGGGTCAAGTCTGTCCTGTCTCGTGGACCGGGAGCCTGTACAACAGGAGGAGCAGTGACTAGCACGGCCGTCCCCATAACTCCTCAGCCTGTGGCTTCTGTGAGGATCGACGGAACTCTACAGGGACCCTGGACGCCGGAACACACCTTGAGTGACAAGGGCAAACCTCTGGTGGCGCGTCCCAACGCTCCAGCGGCGCACGCTCCTCAGAAACAACCAACAGGTGCCAAGGGCAGAAACCAACCAGCCGGTCACCTAGATGTGAGTGTGCACGCACGTGCCGGCGGACACACGGGTGTGCGCACGGAGCTCCCCGTTCTCTGCAGCCTTCGTGCCTGCCGCATGGGTTCCTCATCCACTCAGCCCCGCCCCTTAAAGGCATTTCCAGAACTCAGGTTATTACCCTTGGCACGGCGCTTCACACACAAACACTGGGAGGCTGGTGTATGAAGTGTGGCGTGTTTATCAAGGACTACTTTCCATTAACCTCTGCTTCCAAATGTGAATTCCTGCCTCTGGCCTGGGATGGACGGCATGGCCACCGCCTTTACTGCAGGCCGGGGGTGGGAATGGGAGGAGGGTGACCCCTGAATCCTGAACCTCCATGCTAGGAGCTCCAGTGCCCAGAGAGCTGACCCCAAGGCCCTCTGTAAAACCGGGGTGGGTCTCCCCTTGGAAACTGCATGTTCGGCTGGGGAAGTAGCTGGCTTCACGGAGCTAAAATGCAGAGGGAGTCAGGAAAAACTACCCCGAACTCAACCAGTGAGGGCGGGGGATGGATTCCTTCGGACTCGGCTTTGCTCTAGGTCCTGGTGCACCCCCAAAGCAGAAGGGCCCGTGGGGGCCACAGCAGCCAGGTCTGGGGGACTGCCAAGGAGGCTGGAAGGCAGAAAGGGAAAGGAACCTAGAAGGAGTTCCAGGATCACGCAGTTCGCTGCGAGGGGTGGACCGTGCTCCCACCTTAAGGCCATTTATGGTTCTTACAGCCTTTTGCCATTTTGTTTTCTGGGTCATTTCCAAAGATCACCATGTTTCCCCTGCATTAGCTCATTGTTGGATGAAAGTTCATACGGGTTGGATGATAAGGAGCGATGTTTAAAGAGCCGGGCTGACAGGGGCCGTGAGGGGGGTCTGCCTGCCAGGCTCCTGCGCCGGCAGTGGCCTCTGTGGAAGGACAGTGGCCTCCCTGGAAGGACAGTAGCCGGAAACGGGGGGTGAGCCTGCTGCTGAGGCAGTGCTTGGCATTTCTTAAGCGGTATGGATCCGGAATGGGTAGGGAAGAGTTTTGTTACATTTTTTTCCCCATAGATATTTATTTTTTATTCTTATGTTTGTTTATTTTTGAGACTGAGAGAAACAGAGCATGAGTGGAGGAGGGGCAAAGAATCTGAACTGAAACAGGCTCCAGGCTGCTTTCAGCACAGAGCCCGACGTGGGGCTCGAACCCGCAAACCATTAGATCGTGTCCTGAACCTAAGTCGGACGTTCAACCAACTGAGCCACCCAGGCGCCGCTTAAATAGATATTTTAAATAATTTTTTTAAACATTTGTTTGTTTATTTATTTATTTTGAGAGAGAGAGAGACAGAGCGCGAGTGGAGGGGGGCAGAGAGAGGCAGACACAGAATCTGAAGCAGGCTCTAGGCTCTGAGCTATCAACACAGAGCCTGATGTGGGGCTCAAACTCATGAACTCTGAGATCAAGACCTGAGCCAGTCAGATGCTTAACCTATTGAGCCACCCAGGCGCTCTGAATAGATATTTTAGAAGGACTAGAAACATGGCACACAAAGGTTGACCACTTGTATGCTAAAAAGTGTGGGCTGGGAAGTACCCTCTGGTCTCCATCCCACTGCCCGGATTCTTCTCCCTGTGAACAGATAGACTTCCCCCCAGCAGTGCTTCCGCTCCTGGGGAAGGGGGTGACCCCTGCGGGCCTGGTGCAGACCCACGCCAGTGGCCTCGGTTACAGAGTCCCCATCTTCCCAGGACAAGGCGACTCAAGGCCTGCCTTCTCTTCTCTCAGGTGTCTGAGAGCCCGGCTTGTCCAGCGAGGAGATTAGGAAAGGATACGGGAGCTCATTCCCAGACTTTCAAGCCAGAGAAAGCCGGCTGTGAAGGGAACACTCAGAACCTGTTTGGTGGCTTGTCCTTTCAGTGACAACACGAACCTTTCACAGGTGAGCACTCCTCACAGGCCGCCCCTTCCTCCTGCCCTCCGGGCAGCGGGGTTCAGGGAGCGGGGGTGGGAGCTGGGGAAAAACAGGAAAACAAGTTACATGCCTTCCGGGAACACAGGGGTTTGATGACAAACATATAAGAACTCAGGGGAGGGAGAGAAGGTTATTAAGACTTCCCCGGGCGATAGAAGCCACTGGAAGAAAACAAGGCCTCATTCTGCTGCCTCCAAAAGGGAAACAGCACGGCGGGGACACACTTCTTGATAAGAGTGTATTGTTTTCATATTTATCTTATTTCGTTCTCTTCATTTCTCTTGAATAAACATAAAGAACTGATTCTTTAGATCACCTGTATGAAAAACATCACCGCCAGATTCTCTGAAGGGTCAAAGTCCTCACAGCCAGAGCAGCGGATCTGGCAGGGAATTTAACAAAGAGAGCACGTTTCTGGTTTTAAAAAACATTTTTTAAAGTTTATTAATTTTTGAGAGACGGAGAAAGCAAGGGAGGGGCAGAGAGAAAGGGAGACACAGATTCCGAAGCAGGCTCTGTGCTGTCAGCATGGAGCCCGACATGGGGCTCAAACCCACAAACCATGAGATCATGACTGAGCCAAAACCAAGCGCAGACATTCAGTGACTGAGCCACCCTGGTGGCCCCACCTCCACCCCATTTCTGATTTTTTACAAACAAAAAGCCCAATCCTAAGGGGCCCTTGAGGCCTCACTTATCAACTCTGCTAAGCTCTCCATGAAAGCTGGTTTCAAAAGGGGTGCGATGTGGGAGCCCCCCATGAGGACTCTGGCACACAGACCCGACACCGGGGCAGGCTCAGGCCCAACACGCCGCCGTGTGCACCCCGAGAGACTCAGTGACACCCTGTGCCTCAACAGGCCTCGTGAGGGGACCATGTGAGTTGGGTCAGAAAAGCAGAGATGAGGCTTTCTGCCGGTTTTGTGCGGATTAGCAGGCACAGGGGAGGGGGCTGGACAGAGGCTGGTACTCTGCTAACTGGGAAGTAGGACTGTAGAAAGATGAGCTCCAGTTCGTGTGTACCTACCCTCCTAAAAGCAAAGAACTTTCTCCCCCCTGATTTTAAGTATGAAGATAAAGACTATCATAAAAATGGAGTGATTTACAGGTATCACTTTGAAAAGAAAACAAGTAGGCACTTAAGAGTCATCTTTTCTTTTTGTTACAATTTTGCTTTGAAACGTGGTCCTTACAGTTCCCTTGAAGATGACCCTTTGTGAATGTCGGTAACCTGTAGTTACGGCAAAGAAACTACGCCTCTCTGCAAACTAGGTGTTTTTGTTAACGTGATACGTGCACAGACAGGTTAGTTCATCAGCAGCTGTAATTTGAGCCTCGTACAAACTTGGCTATAATTACTAGGATTTGGGGCCCAAGAAATGACCAGAGTCATAGCCAGTATGAGTATGAATAAATAGAAAGGTTGTAACCATTGAAAATAAGCGTAAGTATAAAATGCAAAAACAAAGCTGTTGATACATAAATCCCTAAGTTTATTTTTTCCAAAGATGTCATTACAAGAACAAATATACTCCTATATAGTCAAGTTCACCTTAATCACGATGAGGTCACAGGATAACAGAAAAGAGATAATCCTCGCATTTAAAGGAAGCTTAACATGTCAGCCATAATCAAGACCCTCTAATTTTAAACACTGTATATGGCATCTGACTTTGTAAAAAGCCCTCCAGAATTCTTCAAACAAACCCAACAAAAACAGGAGTACAAGAAAAACTATTTTCAAAACCAAAAAAAAAAAAAAAACCAAAGCACCTATTTAAATTAAATCCATCAAGAATCTATAAAATTATTTCAGGAGGACATGGGCTGGATGAGACACTAAATACTATAGTTCTAAGGAAAAAAAATGACGATCATTTCATGTAACTCGCTATAAGGCAAATTGAATACTATAAGGGACAGACTTCACAGCACATTTAAAGTATGAATTTAAGTAATACTCAACAGGAAGAGACTGATTCTGAGACAGAGTAACAGAAGGGTGTGACTTAAGAGCGTGGCCCTTCCCAGTCTATTTTTAGAAGCTTAAGACTCCAGCCTTAAATAGTTTCAATAATAATGCTCGTGGCTACAATGCAGCATGTAAAACTCGGTCAGGGAGGACAGTTCTTTTCATACGTGTCACCTAGTACGTGTCACCTACTACGTGTCACCTAGTACGTTGCTTTTTCCGCCTCTAAGACTAATCCTGAGATCTTACTCCCAGAATACGAGGGGTTGCAAGTGTTTTTTTGTTTCCCTCTGTTCAGTAGCTGCCTCGGGACACGCAGAACTAAAATTGGGTGATAAGCTAAAAGCAGGTTAAAATTAGGTGATACATCTTTTAAAAACTGCTCCTCACGAAAGAAGGGACCGTCTTGCTTATCCGGAAGCCTACGGGGGATATTACTCTCCTTAGGTACAGAAAACATATGGGTGAGCAAGAAGTACTTTGAGTATGGAGATGTGCCCTTTTCAAGGTGCCAGTCTTGATGTCACCCATCACAGCTGGGATGACAGCATCGGTCAGGAGAACAGGAAGGCCTGACCTTGCATCCTGCCCCTGGACAGGGTTTTAAGAAGCTTCTGTGTGTGCACTAATGAATGCGTGTGCGCACACACAATGCCTGTGTGTGTGTGCACATGGGCTTCTATAAACACATATTACGTACACGTATGTATGCAATCCACGCTCACCCACGTATCCCCCGTGACCTGGCCCCCTGCAGTCTGATCAGACTTGCTTTCTGAAAATTAACACCTTTTCCTAATCCACCCTTTCATTCGACTCCCAGAACTCAAAATTATAGTAAAGGTTTTAATTTTCCATTATAAACAGAACAAAACCAAATCCCAAATGGGCAAACCAAATTCTGTCCAGAAACACAGGCGCATCTAGGGCTAACACACCATTCTTTATCCTTCAGAACCAAACAAAAGACCCAGAAGTCTTTTAAGACACTATGAAAATTAAACAGGCATTTCGTTTTTATTTTCTTAGAAAAGGAGGGGGGAGCATCCCTGTCATAGATAACTGGGTGTAAGAGATCTAAACTGGCTTGCGTGTCCGTCCTTGGGATAAAAGTCAGGATTGGGGACTGAAGAATAACAAATGAGACCCAATCCCCCTGCTTCGGAATCCTAAAAGGAAAGGATGGCATTTCCGGTGTTGACGGTTATTCTCTGGGCTCCTGGAGAAAGGAAGACAGGCTATGGGGCCGGACTTTCACGGAAGGCTCTTTCTGCTCAGGCGCTACTTACTGTCCCCAGTCCCTCAGCCCCGACCGCACAGTCCAGGCACCGGCAGGTGTCGCCCTGCACAGGGCACAGCCCAGGGGCTGCTGCCCCGCCCCTTCCGTGCCCCCCCCCCCCCCCCCCCCCCCCCCCCCCCCCCCCCCCCGCCGTCGGGGGCCCGCAGGGGCCTGGCCATCCAGCCTCTCCACCGCCTCCTTCTCCATCACAAGTTCTCCTTGAGGAGGCCGAGCTTCCGCAGGGCCTCCCGGCGGGCCTCCTCCGTGGAGCCGCGGCCGGAGAACTGGACGGTGATGCCCTGGGGTCTGAAGCCCACGGCCCTGGGCAGCGACCCCGCCCGCCTCCTCGCCTCCGGGCCGCAGTCCGGCTGCCGGGGCTCGTAAAAGCTCTTGCTGGCGTTCTGGCGAGTCAGTCTGCTGGCCAGCGCCGGGTCTGGGCCGAAGGTGACAGTTTTCCCCGCCGACACAAAGGCGCTGGGCTCGCTCCTCAGGGCGTCGTGGATGCTCTGGAAGCCGTTGGCCAGCGGCGGGGCCCGGTCGGTCTGCACGCCTCGGGAGCGCTGGGCGCCGGGCGGCCCGCCAGCCTGCACCGACACCGCCTCCCGGGCCGGGCCGCCGCTCCCCTGCTCGGCCGGCTCCCCGCCGGGCGCGCGGCCGTCGGGCTCCCCCGGGGCCAGGAAGGAGACGCCGTTGATGTTGGCCAGCACGCGGGCCTTGCGCTCCTGCACGCTGACCGCCGCCCTGGAGATGGTCTGGTTGAACTCCTTCCCCGCGCTGTTGGTCACGCTGATGTTGCTGGGGAAGCGGTGCGCCTTGGGCGCCGGCTGCGCCGGAGGTCTGTGCCCCGGAACGTGAGCCCCCGTGCGACGGGCCGCCGCCGACGGCAGCGTCCTCCACTCCCCGGGCCGGCCCTCCCCGGTGGGGGACGTGGGCGAAAGCGCCTCGCTCCCGGGCAACTTCTCGGACATTTTCTGAGCGATGACCAGCGGGGTGGGAACGGAGCGGGGCAGTTTGGGGTGCTCGGCGGGAGGAGCGGGGGCCGGCAGCTCTCTCCTGGAGGGCGCTGCCACCGGGGTGGCCACAGGCCCAGAGGGCGGCACGGGAGGAGCCTCCGGAGCCTCGGGGTCTGGCGACGGAGGAACCTGGGCTTCTGGTTTCCTGCAGTCAAGGGCAGGACTGTCTTCCTTCCCGGCAGGGCCAGCCCCTGAAAAGGAGGTGGAATCCTCATAAGTTACCACCTTTCGTAAGAGTAAGTGCATCCCATTTCCTTCTTGCTGAATTTAAGAGAGCCTCCCAGTGGGGGACATAATGCCGGGACGGGACCGGGCCGCACCTCCTATCACCTAAACTCCCTGGAACAGTGAAGAAGCTCCTGTGTGAGTCTCATCCCCTGGCTCGACCAGAAGGAATCAATCAGCGATGGTGAAAGACTCGGTCCCAATGCTCAGGGCCTGGGACGCACACCCGCGCTGGCAGGCTTCTAAGGGAATAATAACTCACCTAGGAGAGGGTGTCACGGAGGGGAAATGGAGGCGGGAAAGATGGGTGGCACCCTCCCCCGCCTTGACAGATACAGATCTCAGGTCACCCACCACTGCTGGCACTTACAGTCATGCACCTGTCTCCCCCTGCAAAACTGTAAGCCACGCCATACTTATCTCCGTATCCTCAGAATCTCACCCAACGCCTGCGAGAGCAGGCCCTTAAACTGTGGAGAAAGTATCATGTTAGACACCGACAGGCAGGGCGGCTTCCTCTCCCTACCTGTTTTCCTTGGCACAAGTAGATGATCTGGCATTTTTAAGGGACCAGCAGGTTCAAGTGAATTTTAGGAACGGCACTTCAAAGAAGTGTGATAAAAATGGGACATCTGTAATTAAGTCTTTTCTTTGAAGACACAGCTGTAAACTAAACTCCTCATCTGGGAGAGCCCCAATCTGTGAAATCGGTGTACGCACAGCCACACACACACACACACACACACACACACACACACACAGAAAAAATATTTCTAGATGCTTCTGACAATGGCACTATTTTGTAGTAAAAGCCAAAATACTTTCCCTTCTGTTTTCCCCTCCTCCTTCCCAATCCCTACCCAACATCTTCCCAATTAGGAGAAATAGTGCAAGACCATCCCAGCTCGTCCACCCCATTGTTCTTCTCACAGGACTCAGGGACAAAAGGTGCACCTCTCCTTTGAGGCTGCCCTGAATCCACCAGACCTGCACAGCACACAGTGAGCCAAACTCCCGTCTGCTCTTTTCCTGAACCGGCTGACTTCCCAGCCCAAATACTCCCACCTTGGGAAGTCATGCCATAGAAAGAGGGGGCATAAGATTGCTCAAAATCTGAGATCAAACCTCACAGGCTAAAATATAAGCACCTTATATGTGTTGTGTGTAGAATGAATTGTTATACCTGGAAGCCAATTCCAATTTTCTTCTTTTTAATATACAGTAAAGCCTTGGATTGCGAGTAATTTGTTCTATGAGTGATCCACAAGATGAGCAAACATTTCTTTTTCTGTTTAATTTTTAAAAATTTTGGGGGCGCCTGGGTGGCTCAGTTGGTTAAGCATCCGGCTTCGGCTCAGGTCATGATCTCACGGTTCGTGGGTTCGGGCCCTGCATTGGGCTCTGTGCTGACAGCTAGCTCAGAGCCTGGAGCCTGCTTCAGATTCTGTATCTCCCTCTCTGACCCTCCCTTGCTCACGCTGTCTATCTGTGTCTCTCAAAAATAAATAAAAAACATTAAAAAATTTTTTTAATTTATGAGAGAGAGAGAGAGAGAGACAGTGTGGGAGCAGGAGAAAAGTAGAGAGAGAGGGAGACATAGAATCTGAAGCAGGCTCCAGGCTCTGAGCAGTAAGCACAGAGCCTGACGTGGCGCTCGAACCCACAAACCACGAGATCATGACCTGAGCTGAAGTCGATGCTTAACTGAGCCACTCAGGTGCCCCAAGACGAGGAAACATTTCTAATAAATTTTAACTCGATATATGAGCAAGACTGATACCAGTAGTATGTGATGCAGAACATTATGCAATCACAACTGAGCCAATGGTTCTTGAAATTGGCTTTGAGATGAGCGCTTTGGATTACAAGCACGTTTCTGGAACGAATTTTGCTTGCAAACCAAGGCTTTACTGTGTATGAAATAGATTCATATGGTGAGCCAGTCTCCATCTTTTTTCTAAGTCCTTTGAACTTTCCCTTCATGTGCTATCTCCTAAAATACTACAGAAGCATCGACTTGGTTGGACACACAAACTACCAAAAGCATGCTGCCACCCTGCAAAACCCCCACAGCATCCACACCGCACACTCAGCATCTACACCGCACACACAGCGTCCACACTGCACAGCGTCCACACGGCACACACAGGGGAAGACCACAGTGTCCTGAATGACACTAATGAACCGAGTCAGAGGCTGGGCATTGGGCTTCGCTCCTCACCTGCCACCTCGGTCTCCGCTGGGAGGCACTCGGGTCCTCCTTCGTCAGGTGCTGGCTGCACCAAATCGATGACATCTCCTGGCTCCGAGTGACTGGAGGCGCTCCCGTCCAGAGACCCTGGAGAGTCGGAGTGCACGCCGCTGTCACACAGGACTTGCTCCTCAAAGTCCTCTTCCAGGGAATCAATAGTCTCTTCAAAAAACAGGAGGACATCCTTTTCCTCGTGTGTCAGGTACTTCAGGCTCTCGTCATCCTGACGGGGGCAGGGATTGGGAAGGGAACGGAGAAAACAAACAGCTGTTTGGATGAAGAGACAAGCCATGGCCAAGTGGGATCTCTGCGGAGCCCTGGGCAGAATCCACGTCCCTCTAGAAGTTCCTGTTGGGGAGGGTCTGCCGTGCAGGCGGCCCCCCTGACCACCCAGTGCCGTGTCCTCCCCATTGTACCTGCGTGAGAAGGGACGCTGCCAAGGAGCTGTAGCAAACAAAGGGTCCTAGAACCTGTTATCAACTCCAGCCTCATGGTCCCAGTGAGTCAATGACAGATAAAGACTTCTTCTTCAAACCTCCTTGGAAGGAACACTGTTCTCAACTTCCTGATCTCAGATGTCTTCCCAGAACAGCAGGGGGGGACATCTCTGGTTAAACAGAGTGGCACAAATGCACTTATTTGTCTCCTCTGCCTCCAGAAATCTCACGAAAACATTAATGGGATTCATTTTTGTTTGAAGGCAAACATGCCTTCAAAATCATGAAGTCGAGAACAGGGTAAGAGACGGCAGTAACAGAGTGTGGAAGTGAGGCGGCCGCAGGACAGGTGCAGCTGACTCTGGGGACCCTGGCGATCTGGGTTTCACCACCTGCCAGAAGCCGGGGACCAGCCTGCTGAGTACAGGGGAGCCCCCGCCCCTCAGGTACTGGGGTGCTGAGCGGTTCTGGGAGCCGGGCCAAGAGGACGGTGCAGAGAGCAAAAGTGGTTCAGCAGGAATGGGGTCATCCTGACAGAAAACAAGATGTTTTTTTGAAAGAAGGTAAAAAAGGGATTTGAAGCAGAGTTGACAGTGAAGGACCACAGTGAAAATGGAGAGTAAAGGACCCTAACCAGATGTCCCCCTGGACGGAAGCCTGGAAGTCGTCCCGGGGTATCTGACGGTCCAAGGGCCAAAGGGGCCGACACCACTGGCTTCCCAACTGCACAGCTCAGCCAGACGCCCCTACAGACGAGAAGGCAGTCAACAACCCCTGATTTCTGATCAGCTTCTCAATGTTCTCTTCTTACATATGTGCCCACGCCTCAGGGTCACCTAGCCTCACCGTGAAAGGCACAGCCAAACGAACAAAAAGGAAAAGAATGATGCAGAATGATGACAATTCCAACAAGATTACCATTCATATCCTCAGAGAGTTGAGGAGATACTGAATCCATCATGAATATTACAAAAATAAACCCACAAGATAAAAAAACGGAGCTCTTAGTAACACTTGGACCATAGAACTGAAAAACGAAATAAGAGCCTACAAGATAAAGTGGAGAAACTAGTAAAGTAAAATAGTCAAAAAAAATTTTTTTAAATAGGGAAGATAAGAAAATCAGAGGATAAGTATGGGAGGGCCAACATCTGAAATAACAAGAGCTGCATAAAGATAAATCAGAAAAGTAGAGGGGACGAAGTCTCAAAAATAAGTAAAATAATTCAAGGAGAGGCCCCTGGGCTGAGGGACCTGAGTTTCCGAATGGAAGGGGGACATCAGAATAACCTAACAAATAAGCATGAAACCAACCCATGCCGAGGGACATCCCTGTGAAATCTCAGGACACTGAAGGACAAGAGAAGGGCAAGATCCCGAAAGCTCCCCAGGGTGAAAAAACAGGTCACAAAACAAAAGACCAGGAATCAGAACAGCAACAGACTTGGCAGGAGGCTGGAAGACGATGTCAGGATTCCTTCAAGATTTGCAGTGAACCCAGTGACGGGAGAACCAGATCCTCTAGAATAAAGATGGTAGAATAAAGATGCTTTTAAGACACGCGAAGTCTACACAGTGCATCCCCGCGGGTGCCTTTCTCCAGAGGCTTCTGCAGGGTGGTAGGAGACTGCAGTTTTCCCGTAGACAAGGGAGTAACCCAAGAAACGACACAGGAGCCTGGGACCAGGGGAGGAAGAGAGAAAGCCAAAGGGGATCTCAGGACACCTGTGGCATCCCCAGGACATCAGCAGTGCAGACAGCAGCCAGTCTGATGCCCAGCAAGCCAGGGGGGCAGAGAGCACAAAGCAAGCACATAAAACCCGAACAGTTATTCGCCACAGAAAGCTGCGGTTACGGGCAGTCACGTATCTATGAACCTGTTTACCGAGAGTAACACACACACATACACCTCCATGCACACACATAATATCTTAATTATATTCATATTCATAGTAGCGAGAGAACAAAGATGTCCAGGGGCACCTGGGTGGCTCAGTCAGTCAAGCGTCTGACGCTTTGATTTCTGCTCTGGTGAAGATCTCTTGCCTGTGAGATCGAGCCCTGCATCAGGCTCTGTGCTAACGGCATGGAGGCTGCTTGGGATTCTCTCTCTCCGTCTCTCTGCACTTCCTCTACTCGCTTGCTGTCTCTTAAATAAATAAGCATTTTTTAAAAAGTCTAACAATACGGGTATGGTTAAATCAAGGCACATTCACAGATAGAATATTGCACAAGAGTCTTAAATGGTGTTTTCACAACAATATAATGCTAAGTAAAAAAATGCAGATGGAAGATACTGTTAAGTGTTTACACACCATATACCCACATACATAAAATACTGAGAGGATATGCAGTAAAATGTTGATTAGAAGGCAAATAAATGGGTTAAAAGTCGTGTTCTCTAGTGAGTAGGAAATTGGGAGTGGGGTGCTTTTCGCAACACTTTGAAACCACTTGACCCTCTATGAGTGTAAATTTTGATAAAACAACAAAAAAGGGTGTGGAAGGAAACGCACTTAAGAGCTGACCCAGGGGATCTGAGAAGTTAGGCAAACGTCCGCCCACCCGCCACCCAAAGCAGCTGACTCCCAGCCCATCCCAGAGCCCGCAGGCTCCACAGACTTAGAGCCGGTTCTCTAGTTTACGGCATTCATATGATTAACGCAAGAATACATGCAGACTTCTGTACTCTGCTTGGCATATTAGCTCGATCCTGAAGGCCGGAGGATTCTGGCAAAGGCACCTGTCCACATCCGGGTTCGGTGGGCAGACAGAATGGACGGTCTCTGGGGAGAGAGCCACAGCCCAGGCTGGCTCAGCAGACGGAGAACAGGGCTCGGGAGACTAAGCAGTACATACCCACCAGATGTAAACCCATAAACAAGTGCTGCGTCACAGGTGTGTGTCCATTATGGTGGACAGAGACTAACAGTTCCCCAAAGCGCCTGTCCCAGTGAGTTCCACGGGCACGCCCCCTGCTCTCCCCATGCGGCAGGCACACGCCAGAGACTCCTTCTGATTTCCAGTCTGTTCCCAAAAACGTGAACAGTGGTGGGCATTTTTCCCCCCATAATACTTACCTGGCCATTTGGAGATCCTCTTATGAAATGCCTGTTCAATTTTTTTTGCCTATTTTACTATCAAGTTATCTTTTTTAAAAATACAGGACTATACATATTAGATAGAAATCTTTTATTGGAAATATTTATTGCCAAGTATCTGCCGCTACTCACTGGCTTTCCTTTTCTCTCTCTTAATGGGGGGAGGTCTTGTGATGACTAGTCCTTAATTTTAATGTAGTGTTGCATGGTTAGAGCTTTGTGTGTCCCATTTAGGACACCACTACCAACTCCGGGGTCATGAAGATATTCACCTGTTTTATTCTAGAAGCATTATTTTTAACCTTCCATAGTCAATATAACGATTAACCTGGAATGAACTTCTATGTATGGTGGGAGGTCAAGAGTCATTGTTTTCTTTCTCTTTTTTAACGTTTATTTATTTTTGAGGGAGGGAGAGAGAGACAGAGAGAGAATATGCAAGCAGGAGAGAGGGGGGAAAGAGACTCTCAAGCAGGCTCCATACTGTCAACGCAGAGCCCATTGCAGGGCTTGAACTCAACCATGAGATCAAGACCAGAACAGAAATCAAGAGTCAGATGCTTAACAGACTGGGCTACCCAGGCGCCCCTCATTGTTTTCTAAATTGATACCCAACTGTTCCGGAACCAGACCTTGGAAATACCATTCTTGAACACAGCACATTCCCTTGGTTGTAGGTCAAATGACTGTATAAATGTCCGTCTGTTTATGAATTCTCTTATCTGCTTGTCTGCTTGTCTACTCGAGAGAGAAAGCACGTGTGCACATGCATGTACACGAAAGCAGGGGAGGGACAGAAAGAGAGGGAGACAGAGCATCTGAAGCAGGGTCTGCATTGACAGCAAAGAGCCCAACGTGAGGCTTGAAGTCACAAACAGTGAGATCATGACCTGAGCCCAAGTCTGTCGCTTAACTGACTGAGCCACCCAGGAACCCCTAAGACATTGTTTTAATTATTAGAAGTCTCAAGATCTGGTAGTTTAAAGCCCCCGCCCCCGTTCTGCTGTTCTTCATTAAGTCTCTGATAGCTTTTTCGGCCCTTTTTACTTCCATGTAAATTTTAGTATCAGCTTGTCAGTTTCCACACACAGCTACACACAGACACACAGATACACACACGCGCGCATGCTCGCCTCTGCTGGGACTCTCACGGGGACTACACAGACATTCCTCAAATTGAGGAGAACTGAATTTCGCAGTGTTTTGACTCCTCACATGTAGTGTCTGCCCTCACTCAGATCAGGGGCTCTCACACTGTGGTCCTTTGGCCACAGCACCCGCACTTCCACACAGCCCCGAGAACTACGGATGCTTGGGCCCCACCTCGCATCTGCTGCGTCAGGAACGGTAAGGGCCTTTGGTCCGTGTGTTAACGTACATTCTTGGAAGTACAGATGCACTGATGTTGGGTAGGCATTGATTTGGTCCTTTAACTTCTCTCAAGAATGTCTTGGAGTTTCCAGCCAGAGCCACCCAGGCGCCCCAAGTGTTTGTTTCCAAGATAATGAATGGGTTTTGGATTTTGTCAAATCTCGTTATATATTACAGTGGTTCTCAGCAGGGGCAGAGATTTCCCTTCACAGGGCATTTGGCAGTGCCTGGGGACACTTCTGGCTGTCACCGCTGGGTGGGCCGCTGGCATCTGGCAGGGAGAGGCCAGGAGCGGCGTTCCACATCACCCAGTGTAAGGACAACTCCCCACACAACGGGTGATGTGGCCGAGGAGGCTGAGGAGAGATGATCATATCCTCTTTCTCCTTTGTTCTGTCAGAGAGCTGAACTACAATGACTGATTTCCAAATATTAAACCAGCCTTGCATTTTTGGAACATGTCCAATCTGGTTGTGATGCTACCTTTTTTACACATCACTGAATTTGACTTGCTAATATTTTGTTGAGAATTTCTGCATCTCTATTCATAAGATAGACTGGCCTGGAATTTTCCTTCTTTGCCATCAGGTTTTGTATCTCTTTTTAAAATGTCAAGTTTCAGGGGCACCTGGGTGACTCGGTTGAGCATCCAACTTCGGCTCAGGTCATGATATTGCAGTTCGTGGGTCTGAGCCATGTGTCAGGCTCTATGCTGACAGTTTAGAGCCTGGAGCCTGCTTCAGATTCTATGTCTCCCTCTTTCTCTGCCCCTCCCCTGCGCTCATTCTGTCTCCCTTTCAAAAATTAAAAAATAAACATTAAAAAAAAATGTTTAAATGTCAACTTTTGGAACAATGTGCCCTAAGATTTTAATTTTAGTTCTTAGCTTATCTTTTTGCTCCACCTTTCCTGAGATTTTTTGGGGGTGGGGAGGAAAGGCTGAGTTTAAGAATACTTTTCCTCCAGCTGAAATTAGAGTAGGTTCATATTAACTAGATCCATGTAATTTTATCAGTCTGCATACCTAGGAGTGTGCAGTCCCTGGAAACTTCAACACTTCCTCTAAAAACAGGATCAGTGTGAAAGGCATTAGAAGAAGGGCACGGTACCGTGAGGGAAAATGGGCATAAAGTGTTCCTGACTATTTTCTATTAAGCACTGGACCAAGGGAAAGAGAAATAGGTTTTAAAAAACCCAGTACGGTCATCTACAGAACATGTGACTAAAGAATTTACACTCTATTCTGAGAGTCCCAGGATCCAGCCCTACCTACCTTTCACATTTCATCTCCTTACTGCTCTCCCCATTCTTCTCTCCTGCAGAGGTGGACATTTTCTCTGTAAGGGGCCACAGAGTAAATATTTTAGGCGCTGCAGGCCTTACCGTGGCAGCTACTCAACTCTGCCTACGTCGTGTGAATGTACAGTATGTTAATGAACAGGTCTAGCTTTGTTACAATAAATCTTTATTTATAAAAACAGGTGGGGCTCCAGGGGCACCTGGGTGGCTCAGCTGGTTGAGCGTCCAACTTCAGCTCAGGTCATGATCTCATGGTTCATGGGTTTGAGCCCCGTGTCAGGCTCTGTGCTGACAGCTCAGAGCCTGGAGCCTGCTTTGGATTCTGTGTCTCCATTTCTCTCTGGCCCTCCCTGCTCACCGTGTTCTCTCCCTCAAAAATATGCAAACATTAAAAAAAAAAAAACAAAAACACAGGTGGGGGCCCAGATGTGGTCCACAGGCTGTAGTTGGCCAACCCCTGCTCTGTTCTCTCATCAGATCAAACCACCTGACATCTCCCGTGCCTGTTTCCACATCCTCAGTGCCTGTCTCCGCACAGCCACCTCTTACCTCTCCTTTAGGGTCCAATTTAAATGTCGCCACACTTCCAGCCCACTCCCTAGCATCTGCCAAATCACACATTCAAAATGTATCTGCTGAACATGATGCAATGTAAAGACAACACTGTAAATAAGGCTCTTGCTGCCTAGCTGACCATCTAAAGGGGGCTTTAGATGGGAAAACAGGTGCTCACTTCAGAGTCTAGAAATGGCTCTGACAAGGTGCCCACGGGGTGTCAAGGAGACGGGTATTAATCCACACTTTTGGGAAAGGGGTCTGGTCTGGAACTGATATTTGCCAGTAGTCTGAGAGAAGTGGGTGAGAGTCAAGCACAGGGGGCAGTTAGATCTGTGTTCGAAGAGGTCACACTGGCTGTCATGTGAGAGATATCGAACGTGGGAAGCAATCTGGATGAGACTTCAAGGTCCCCTAAACTAGAGCAGCAGTGATGGGAACAGAGGAGGGCCAAGATTTGACAGAGATTTAAAATGTGGACTCATGGGCACCTGGGTGGCCCAGTTGGTTAAGTGTCTGACTTTGGCTCAGGTCATGATCTCACGGTTCTGGAGGTGGAGCCCCGCGTCCAGCTTTGTGCTGACAGCATAAAGCCTGCTTAAGATTCCCTCTCTCCCTCGCGCTCTATCCCTCCCCCACTCATGCTCTCTCTCTTCCTCTCCCTTCCTCTCCCTCACCACCTCTCCTCCACGCACTCTTTCTCTCTCAAAATAAATAATAAACTTAAAAAAAGAGAAAGACAAAAATAAACCAGAATCATCTCCTCCTATAAACTTCTCTCCCATAGTTGTCCCCCCCCCACTTCCGCTCTAGCAAACCTCATGCTTAAACCTCATGTGGGATGCACCCGGAACCACCCACACAGCTTACAGGCTTGTCAGTGTGACCAAAACGTCAGCTGCCTCCTCACCACATCTGTCTGCTTCGTGCCGCTGCCACCCAGGACAGGAAAGCTTGCTCTGAAATCCAGAGACACCATTCGTTCTGTGACTTTTCTAGACTTCCTCGAAGCCTGGAGGGTCATCTGGAGGGCCCAGTGTAGGGGGCAGGGCATGCCCATCTCACCTTTTCCCCACATACCTCATTCTGGCCGGACCGTCCTGTCCCCTCTGCGCTGAGAGTGCACACTCCTACCTCTCCTGCCTCCCAGATGCGCTGTAGACATTTCAGGTTTCTCCTGTCCATGGGGACTGGTTTAGCACAGTGATGGGACAGAAAAACCTTTCAAGTCTAAAATCATGAGGGCTCTTAGCTTAGCAGAGGTCCCTGGAGTTAATAATTACAACCATCACAGGTGTTGTTAGGATGATGTGATAATGGGAACAACCATAATCAAATGAAACGTCTGAGGAAACATATTAATGCTGTCTACCTTCTCCCTCCTACTTTGTCTTTCCCAATCCAGTGTTTCAATAGGGCTACGCACACATTTCTTAGAGAATCTTTTTTGGTTGGGGGTACAGATGCAGAATTAAGTGGGCAAATGGCTTGTAACAGAGCTTCAGGTTAAGACACATGCCGACCTCTGACACCGAGGGAGGGGTGAAAATACAAACAGAGCATATGACCCCCGCAGATCTCATCCAACATCAAGGCAGGAAGTCCCAGAGTAAGATTTCATTTGGAAAACAGGCTGAAAGGGTGCCTAGGTGGCTCATTGGTTAAGTGTCCAACTCTTGATTTCAGCTCAGGTCATGATCCCACAGTTCGTGGGATTGAGCCTCACATCAAGAGTGACTCCACCCTTGACATTGTGGAGGCTGCTAGGGATTCTCTCTCTCTGCCCCTCCCCAACGTGTGGGCACATGCGTGCTCTCTCTCTCCCAAAGTAAACTCTCAAAAAATATATTTTAAAAAATGGGCTTAGAAAGGGCAGGTCCTACACAACCATTGTGGTCTAGGACAGATTCCAGAGCCCACAGGCCGAAAGACACAACACGTCCACCCATCGGTCCAGCTCCTTCCCTAGAAGCCGTGAACGCTGGGTCAGAGGCAGTGAAAGGACTCCAAGGGTCACACGACCACTAGCTACTCCGGAGCGTGGCCGACTCTGGAGTTAGTCTATTCTTGCTTTTTGTTTTGTTCAACCTATTTCTAATCACATAATCCTCCAAGATCAGAGGCCGGGGTCCTCAAAGACTCAGATTCTTGCACCCTCAGCCCTTCTGAGGTCTCTCCCCGGGGCCAGAGGCTGGTACAGGCCGTGAGGCTGGCCTGTGTCCCCAGCACCTTCTCTGTGCTCAGCCTGGCCTGAGCGCTGACCTAAGGGGCCAAACAAAAAAGCTGCGGGCTCAGTCTGCTGCCTGATTCCCCAGAGGAGAAGCTGCCCTCCACACAGACCTGGCCTCGCCTGCACCTGGGAGGGGACAGAGGCAGAAACAGAGAAGAGCCCGGTGCCAAGGGCAGGGGCACAGGGCACTCAGGGCCCGGAAAGGGGCACCCGCCCTGTCGCCTCCTCCCGTTCCCCGCCGCCCCTCAGGCATGGATGTGAGTCAGAAGACGGGCTTGAGGAGGAGGCGGTGCGGGGGGGCACAGAGGCGGGAACAGGCAGGTCGGCAGGGCCAGGAAGGAGGTGAGAAGGAACTGGAGGGGACCGTGGAGTGACTGTTAAAGGGCATGGGGTCTCTTTGGGGGTGATGAAAATGTTTAAACAAGTTTTTTAAATGTTTATTTTTGAGAGAGAGAGAGAATGCGAGTAGAGGAGGAGCAGAGGGAGAGGGAGAACCCAGAATCTGAAGCAGGCTCCAGGCTCTGACCTGTCAGCTCAGAGCCGACGTGGGGCTCGAACCCATGAACCTCAAGATCATGACCTGAGCTGAGGTCGGACGCTCAACCAACTGAGCCACCCAGGTGCCCCGGGGATGAAAATGTTTTACTAGTGACTGGGATGATGGCTGCACAGCTCTGAATCTACTACAAGCCACTGACTGGCACACTCAGAGTGGCCGAGCCGTACAGTGTGCGAGTGACACTTTAGCGCGGCTGTCACATGCGGGAAACCAGCAGCAGCAGCAGGGCAGGGGCCCGGTGGCCCGTGTGGAGAGGGAAGAAAGCCAGAGGCCTGGCCGGGGCGGCCCCTGCCGCACGGTTGGCGCTGTTGGAAAGCGGCGTTTGCTAACTTGGCGCCAAAGAACTAAGCAGATAGGAAGTGAGGATGAACGAACACAGCAGCTTTCTTTGGAAGGAGTGAACGGAAGAGAACTCAAGTTTGTGCTAGTGGCTGGAAGGAAACAGGCTCACAGCCCCGCCACGCTGACGTCAGGCAATGTCTGTCAGCCGCTCAGGGAAACACCATTTTGCTTCAAGAACATGACAGTGCAGACTTGGTCCCCTGAGATGTATATCGTGATTGTGAAGAAATCATCTCTACTGCGTTCAAACCAGAAAATTAAAAACGCTAAATCTACTGAAGTAACTGTAACGCATGCTACCCGCGCCTCCTGTGAGGAGGGCAGGTCCTGGTGCTGCTGTCTGTCAGGAAGAAGCGATGTCCGCCCAGGCCCAGCGGAGCTCTGAGAGGAACAGCCAGGTGAGACGGATGAGGCCTTTAAGATCTTATTTTTAAGTAATCTCCACACCCCACATGGGGCTTGAACTTACAGCCCCGAGATCAAGAGTCAAATGTTCCACCGACCGAGCCAGCCAGGCACCATGGATGATGGACTTTTATAACGAAAGTTAGCAAGAGTTCTCAAAGTCAACAATTCTCGATATGCCTATGGGACAGGAGTTTTGTTTTGGGGGAAATGTAGAGAGGAAAAAACACCCCTGTGGCTGAACAAGAAAGTGGAGGAGCCTATTCCTACTAAAATAACGCCTGCCTAAAACACTACTGAGTTAAGTTCTGAGGCTTTTTTCTTCTTTTCTGTTTTTCTTTTAAACAAAGAAATTTGGCTTTACTGCAGACTAAGACGATTGTGGTAACTTCTCATGAGGGAGAAAAAAGAACTAGTAGAACTTGTCTCTATTCTTTTTTTTTTTAATGTTTTTATTTATTTTTGAGAGACAGAGACACAGAGCATGAGCAGGGGAGGGACAGAGAGAGGGAGAGACACAGAATCTGAAACAGGCTCCAGCCTCTGAGCTGTCAGCACAGCCCGACGCAGGGCTCAAACTCACAACCTGTGAGATCATGACCTGAGCCGAAGTTGGACGCTTAACTGACTAAGGCACCCAGGCGCCCCAGAACACATCTCTATTCTAGACACACACACACACACACAAATCATAAACACGATTATGATGGCTAAAAATACTCTTGAAATGAACCAAGATTTCTTAACGGCCCGTTTCTTAGGTGGGCAGCCTAGAGTAGTTTTGGCCAAGTGTGATTTCCTGTTCACATTTTCTTCTTACACCAGCAATGACCTTCCGGACACTCGAGCCAGACTTCACTGATTTAATAACCTAAGCTGATGAGAGACACCCACCTCCGCAGCTGAGGCAGAGAGCAGCACCCAGAAATCAGCCTCTGTGTCATTCCTGACATGGCCTCAAGCACCGTGCTTACCTTGGCCGTCTCCTAAGAAAGACCGTAAGTGCCCTGGCGTCCCCGCAGTCCAGTAGAAGGGCTTAATTATGGTCATCTCTAGCCAGGCAGCCTGGTGATTCTGCACCAGGGCTAACTCAAGCCTGTACTTCTGGCCGGAAGGAGACACAAACAAACCAGTGCAGGAGGAGATGTGTGCACGGTTTTGATTACAGATCTAAAAACCACGGCTTCGAAGGATTACAGCCGGGCTCCTGGGCTGCCTTAAGTTTCCTTCAAGTGGCAATGTTATCAAGAGGTTCCAACACGCTGGACCCGCCTTGCGTGCCTGCATCGTGCGCCCTCCCAGACCCCTTCTGAGATCCGTCCCAGGCTTCATACTTGCCACTGAATTGTGAGTTCCTGAAAAGATGAAAACCATGTTGCACGCGTCAACCGTGCTGGGCTCCCGTATGCAGCAGCCATTTATTAAACGTTTACTGAATTTAACTTTTATGAAAGCTACAGAAGCTTTGTCGTTAAGGGGCAGCTTTGCCCAACACGTTGTGGGCTCAGCGAGGTTAAGGATCCGGAATGGCACGGAAGATGGGGTTACTGCTGACCAAGCTAGTCCTCCTCGCTAGCCTGTTCTGTTTCCTCTCCTTGAGACCATCCAGCCCCCGCGGCCGACTGCTGTGCATGACCCAGACTTCACCCACCCTGGCCACGCCGACAGTGCTCACTGCTCTACCTTCTTATTCCATGAAGACTGGGCGAACCGAGAGGCATCAAAGGCTTCTGGAGAAGGAAGGGGGTAATCAGGAGCTGGCAAATGCTGCCTGATCACAGACCCGTGATGTGACTCCAGGGCTGTGACACGTGTTAGCTGAGGGGGAAGAAGGGTTTCAGGACAGTGCACTGGACAGTAAATATCCACACAAACCCAGGAATGAATTGGGATCACTGTTTTTGCCCAAGGTGGAGAGAAAAGTAAACAAGAGGTATACCTGGGGATTCGGGATGTTTCCAACCCAGCCTCGAAGAAGTGCGTTACCAACTCCCAAAGCACCAGGGGTGTTAGGAGTTTCCCACTCTGTCCAACCAGCCAGTCACCTTCTATTCCAGAGAAAGTTCCAGGAGGCCTGCGGGCTGCAGGACCACGTGCAGAAGGGGGCACCCAGGCACAGCGGCAGGAGTCTGTCCCGGGCAGTGGCCCCTGGGGCAGATTTGTGAGGCGCAGATGCTCCCACACCAGCCCAAAGGGGTTAAGACTATAGGGACCCTACAGCCAAAGTTCCCCGTGTCCCCTTAAACAGACATCACTGATGACCGTCTCCAAATTCTTCTTGAAATTTTCATTCTGGATCCGCATCACCTACCGAGGCAGTAAGTTCCAGAACCACCTTATTAACTTTGTAAAGACTTGCTGCCTTGTGCTGCATTGAAACCTTCCTGACGTTCCAAAGGACAAAAAAACAAAACAAAACAAAACAGATGCATTCGAAAGACTGCCTCTTACTGAAGTATTTCAGGATTTGGCCAATTTGTCCTTGTTCTAGCTATGCCTTTCATTAAATAAAGCATTCAGAGGAAGAATTCCTTACAAGAGAAACGAAATACACATACAGATACAACACGTCCCTTGGCGATGCAGACTTTGCCTTCTCGGACCGGTCCTGGTCACTGCGGGGGCCATGTGGGCAGCCACCACAATCCTATTTAAGCAGCTATTTTAATGTCTGGCTTGCACTGGCTCAGGAGGAAAGTTTCTAAAGAGCAGGGGTCTGTTATACCCCAGGCAAGCCCTCAGCTAGTGTTCGGAAACTTGAGGATACTCTCATTTATCATCAGGCATTAATGTGTTACCCTCTTTCAAAAATAATCCTGCTTCCAAAAGAAATGCTTCTATAAATCGGAACTAGGTTATCTCTTATTTAAAGAGCCCTCCAAGAGGCGCACTTAACACCATCCAACTTAGAGGCTTAAAAGCACTGTCACCGACTAGTCTTTGAGGTCAGGGATTAAGGACAGCAAGTGGCGAAACTACTATGGTTGATTCTCCTTCTAAAAAAGACAAGCATCTTGAGGTCTTTTTGACCCGGTGACTTAGAATAAAAACACACAGCTCTTCTCCACATTTAGACTCCCCCAGAAGTTCATAAAGTTTTCAGTGGCGTAGCTGGTTCTGGTGAAAGGGGCCGGCTGCTGATATATTGCTTTTTTGTAAAAGTCAAGTGCTGTACAGTTGTTTAGAAAACTTGAGTTCCATTTAAAATCAATGCCAGGGCGCCTGGGTGGCTCAGTTGGTTGAGCATCCAACTCGTGATTTTGACTCAGGTCATGATCCCAGGGTCCTAGGATTAAGTCCCATGTCAGGCTCTGTGCTGACCGTGCGGAGCCTGCTTGAGAGCCTCTCTCCCTCTGCCCCTCTCCCCTGCTCATGCTCTCACTCTTTAAAAAACAAAACAAAAACTAAAACTAAAATGTCTAAAAATTAGAAAAGGAAAAAAGAAAATGAAAAGCCAAAGTTTCTCAGGGTGCCGGTCCTCTATGAGGCAAACACACTACTGTGAGGTGACAACAGATGATCTCCCACAAGGGAAAGTGCTTGAAAACAAGCAGAGGTCCACATAGAAGGTACTGGAACATGACTGGGATGTGTCCACCAACAGACAGAAATGGGTAGTCAAGTAGGGTACGTGGCAGAATTATGTGATCACACCTGTATCGTTAGAATGTAATTTAATTTTTTTAATGTTTATTATTTTAGAGAGAGAGAGAGAGACAGAGTGCAAGCTGGGAAGGGCAGAGAGAGAGGGAGACAGAGAGTAACAAGCAGGCTCCAGGCTCTGAGCTGTCAGCACAGAGCCCAAAGTAGGGCTCAAACTCACAAACCGTGAGATCATGACCTGAGCCAAAGTCAAACGTTTAACTGACTGAGCCACCCAGGTGCCCCTAGTTTAATTTTTTTCAGTTTATTCTGAGAGAGAGAGAGAGAGAGAGAGACTGAGAGAGAGAGACTGAGAGAGAGTAGAAGAGGGGCAGAGAGAAAGGGAGACCGGGAATCCCAAGCAGGCTTCCTGCTGTCAGCACAGAGCCTGATGTGGGGCTCGAATTCACAAACCATGAGATCATGATCTGAGCTGAAACTAAGAGTCAGACACTTAGCCAACTGAGCCACCCAGGTGCCCCAAGAATATAATTTAATTGTGCACTTCCTGAAAGTAGACTATCAGGCCGTGTCCACAATTATCCTCCATTAGGTATAGTGACGGGCGCTGGGAGGGAACAGAGACGCATCAGACACCCCACGGCACCCACTTCAGGAAGTTACCAGGGAGAAAAGAAGCGTGCAGGGCAGGCCTTCTTGCAGTTCAGTGCAGAGCGATGCCCCAGAGCGGGACTGGCACTTAGGAGCTTAGCAAGATGCTTGGGGAAAGAGTGTTTGCCCTTTAGCCTCGTCTTTAGAGGCCGATGAAAAAAACCCGAAGACTCCTGAGGAGACAGAGATACAAAATCCACCAAGAGGCAGCGGGCTGAAGCAGAATCACATGTAACCTGCAAAGTAGCAGGGCGCTGGCCAGAGAGACCGGCATCGGAAGCCCCAGCACCTGCTGAGTGTCCGTCCGCACAGTCACCCTTGGAAAGAATTATTCTCCCATCACCCCCTTTTTATGTTTTTAATTTTTTTTTTTTTGAGAGGGTGAGAGACAGAGTGTGAGCAGGGGAGGGGCAGAGAGAGAAGGAGACACAGAATCCGAAGCAGGCTCCAGCTAGCTCCAAGCTAGCTGTCAGCACAGAGCCTGATGCAGAGCTCGAACCCACAGCCCATGAGATCATGACCTGAGCTGAAGTCCGATGCTGAACTGACTTGAGCCACCCAGGTGCCCCCCATCACCCCCTTTTTAACCAGTGAAGAAAATAACTAATGGACAAATTGACTAAATAACTTATCCCAGCTTACAAAGGAGACGAAGTTGAATTTGAACTTGGGCTTGTTTCTAATACCCTTGTGTTTCTGACTATCCTGAGCTGATTTTTAGGATACAGACTGGTTAATAAAAAAGAAAGGAACTTTTAACAGGCATAAGGATTTTTTTTTATTTGAGAGAAGTTATAAGTATATTGGGGAATGTCTGCTGAAGCCTCTTCAAGCCCCCCGTAAAGCCTTGCAGGCCAGCGCTGCCAGCTCATCGATCCCTCCTTAGAGAGTTAACTTCGTGGTCACTTCACCCGCCTTGGCCTCCTGATACTTACAGGATACTGTAAGAGATCTGTAGTCTCTCTCACCTTTGAATCTAATGATATTTCTAATATATCACTAAAAATGTCCATGACAGGGGTGCCTGGGTGGCTTAGTCGGTCAAACATCTGACTCGATCTGGGCTCTGGTCACGATCTCACAGTTCGTGGGTTTGAGCCCCGTAATGGGCTTTGCACTGACGATGTGAAGGCGGCCTGGGATTCTGTCTCTCTGGCCCTCCCCTACTTGTATACACACTCTCTTCTCTCAACACAAGTGAACAACAAAAAAGTGTCCATGATAAAAGGCTTCAAAATAAGTCACTTCTCTTTGTGACTCTGGGACTGATACTTAATAGTACCTCCCTTCCAACAAGAGCTTTTGTCCCTGAAGATGTATTCCTGTGTATGACATCCTGACAAAGTGTTAACATGATGCGTAGCCTCCAGATTTGCCAGATGACAGACCTTGACGTCCCATCTGCCCATATGGACGTTCTATGGAAAGTCGGCGTTTCTACGGCAGGATCTCATACACTCCCTGAGTTCGCTTTACAGGCTTGCTCTTCCAGTAAAGACACCTTGCCGGTACCCTGGTAGCTGTGATCCCAGTAAGAGGCCCTTTTTCATCGTCTTCTAACACTTCGTGACGATGCACCAGCCAGACCACCTGCTGGGAACGAAGGACCCGTTCCCCTATCTGCTGGCCGTGCAACTGGACGGTGGCCCCTGCTGCCAGTCACACACACACACACACGAGACAGAGGGGTGGAGCACAGTCAGTTAATGCCACTCTCACTGGACAAATTCGTAGAGATCAGTCAAGTCCTGTGTGTCTCTGGAGCATGTGAGTTTGAGCCACACTTAAGATCTGGTGAAAGCAGGCATTAACTGGTTAGCGTGAAGAATGACCCTACGTGACGAGGACGGAGATGCAAACAGCAGCTTTCCTTCCCGAAATGCAAAGCCCCTGACATGCGCGGGATCGTGGTCTCTCCCAGGAGGAGACGGAGAGAGGGTATTTATTATTTCATTCTCCAACAAAAGAGGCCATGCTACGAAGAAAGCTAAGAGACTTGTCTCAAGTTCAACAAGAAAACAATTCAAATACCCTGACTGCTAACATGTTACACCCATTTCTTTAGATACAACAGGGAATCTGATAACACTCTTCACTGTTTCCTCTCACCACCAGCACAGTGGTCTCATAGACTATAGGACCCAAGTCACCACCTCAAGTCTTAGAGATCCCATCTGCGGGGCACCTGGGTAGCTTAGTCGGTTGAGTGTCGACTCTTGATTTTGGCTCAGGTCATGATCCCAGGGTTGTGGTATTGAGCCCCGCATTGGGCTCCGTGCTAAGTATGGAGCCCACTTAAGACTTTCTCCTTCCCCCTCCCTCTGTCCCTCTCCTGTGCGTGTCGCTCTCTCTCTTTAAAATAAAAAAAAAAAATGGGGGGACGCACCTGGGTGGCTCAGTCATTTGAGCACCCGACTCTTGGTTCAGCACAGGTCATGATCTTACTGTTTGTCAGTTCAAGCCTGGTATTGGGCTCTATGCTGACAGCTCAGAGCCTGGAGCCTGCCTCAAATTCTGGGTCTCCCTCTCTCTCTGCCCCTTCCCTGCTTGCACTCTGTCTCTCTCTCTCAAAAATAAACACATTAAAATTTTTTTAAATAAAATATTTTTTTAATATTGAAAAAAGAAACTTTCTACATTGAGCAGGCTGCTTCATAATACTTTGTAGCACACACTCCGCTAATTACTGCCAAGTTCATCTGTCTTTTCTACATACTTCTCCGTTATTAAGAATTTCTAGTTTCCCAGATATTCAGAGAGTAATCTGTAATATATTTTTCTTCTGGTGAATTAAATCAGATAATATTTCACATTACTATGAAGGTTTAAGAGAAGATACAAGTAGGAGTCTATAAATTCTATCATGCTGATAACCGCTCTCTGTCCCATATATATCTGTCTTATGGTCCGCACAATTGGGCTTATTTTTAGGGCTGAAGGAAGTTCTGCTCCCACTAGAAGGGTCTGATATTAACTAACAGACCATTCTCAGTGACCCCAACATTCACTCCTCCGGTCCTTCCCTCAGGAAAACAAAGGTCTCTCTCCTGAAAGATGAGTATCTGAGGGGCAGAGAGTCTAGACGGGTCACCTTTAAAGCTAAAGACCCTTTCTGTGAACGTCCCTAAAGCAGGGCCTGGATCCTGAGAGAGATGGATACAAAAGTACTTGGATTTGCAAAGGAGATAAAATTCCGTTTCAAAGTGAATTTGTTTTTGGCCTGAGGGGCTTCACTCCTTTCAACCCTCTGAACTGGCTGACAGCAGGCCGGGTGTGCTGCGGCCTTCGGTCACGGTCCTGGGGGGGGGGGGGGGTCTTGGTCACCGGGTCACCGGCCACCACGCGGAGCCACCTCGCGGAGCGCAAGGCTCTTCCTTGCGATGAGGACGCACGAGAAGCCACAACGCTGAGCAAGGAGGTGGGGACGCTGAGCTGGGGAGCCCAGGAGGGTGTTCTAGGGTGTTCGTCCCGGGGGCGGGCCCCAAACCGGCCACTCACCAGAGTGAAGCTCCTGGAGCGGGCGCTGCTGCGGCTGCTCTCCACGCTGCCCCCGCGGCTCGGGGGCCCGGGCCTGCCGCCCGGCGCCGCGTCCGGCTCCACGTCCGGCTCCATCTCCGCGGAGTCCGACAGCCGGCGGCTGACGGGCATCCCCGCGGCCCCCGCGCGCCCGGCCGCTCACGGGAGGCGGGGACGGGCCCGCGGCCCAGGCCGCAGCGGCGACGCCTGTGGAGGAAGCGAGCACAGGGACAGTGTTAGGGGGCCCAGACCTTTGCCCCCCCCCCCCCCAAACGAAAGGCTCGGCGTGGCTCCGCGTCGCCCGGCTCACGGCCTCGACCATCAAGACAAAGGGAGTAAGGGGCGCCTGGCTGGCTCGGTTGGCTAAGCCTCCGGCTCTCGACTTGGGCTCGGGTCACGATCTCGCGGTGGGTGAGTTCGAGCCCCACATGGGGCTCTCTGCTGACCGCGTGGAACCTGCTTGGGATTCTCTCCCTCTCTCAGCCCCTCCCCTGCTCACTTACTCTCTCTCTTTCTCTAAAAATAAACTTTAAAAAAAGACAAAGGGAAGTATGAGCCCCCAAGTTAACTTTTGTTTGCTCATTTTCATTTCTCTTTTATATCCCTTTCCATTAGGAAGATATTAGAATCATTTTTAATAGACTTTACTTTTTAGTAAAAGTTTCTATTATGTTTATTTATTTTGAGAGAGACAGAGCACGAGTCCCCACGAGGGGCAGAGAGAGGGAACCACAGATTCTGAAGCAGGCTCCAGGCTCTGAGCTGTCAGCACAGAGCCGATGCGGGGCTCGAACCCACAAGCCGTTGAGATGACCTGAGCCAAAGTCAGCTGCTCAATTGACTGAGCCACCCAGACTCCCCAATTTATTTATTTTCTTAATGTTTATGTTTGAGAGAGAGACAGAGACAGCACGAGTGGGGGGGTGGGGCAGAGAGAGGGAGAGAATCATTTTTACGGAAAAGATAGATGCACTAACAATGACTTTGGTGCTGGAAATCTGATAGCACACTGTTCTGGCCGCCTCCTTTGTACTGGGACCTGTACTTTCATGCATCTTCACGCCCAGATTCACGATCTCCCTGGGCTGATAACTGATTCTAGTCCTTTCTACCTCACACACCGCAACATTATGGTTCCTTTTCCAGCTCCACTGCAGTTCAGAGGTGAGCAGCGTGACAAGAGCCAGGAGACTAGGAAAGGAAGATCTGAGATTCTAGACTCTCTGGAGGCTGTGATGCTCTTGCAATTTCCGCATAAGTTACTAAGGGAAGTTAATACTACCAGGAAGTTCATATTTTTACTTTCAGGAACAGAGACATTGAAATTTCCCCTATCAGCCCGCTAGTTTCATGTTCTGACTCTTTTAGCAGGAAATTCAGCTCAGTCTCTGAACAATGGACAATTGAGTTCAACAAAACCTTCTAGAAGACCAAACAAGATTAATAGGGAATGAGGGAATAAGCCTCTTGCGGAGGCTTTTGGCAGGTGGAGAGATACAAGCCCACATCCTTCCTTCCTAAACTGAAAATCCTGCCCGGAGGCCTTACAAGCCCCCTAAAGAATCGTGAGGGGCGTGTGAGCTCAGATCGCCATTAGCACAACCGTGGGGGGGGGGCATGCCTGCATGTGTATTCATTTTTAATGGACACATGACCATCTATGGAGAAAGCCCAGTCAGCACTGAACACCTTTAGGTGGACTTTGTCACTTAAGACTTTAAAAATACTGGGGCACCTGGGTGGCTCAGTCAGTTAAGCGTCCAACTTCAGCTCAGGTCATGATCTCGCAGTTTGTGGGTTCGAGCCCTAAGATGGGCCCTGTACTGACAGCTCAGAGCCTGACACCTGTCTCAGATTCTGTGTCTCTCTCCCTCTCTTCCTCTCCCCTGCTCACGCTTTCTTTCTCTCTGTCTCTGTCTCTCTCAAAAATAAATAAACATTAAAAAAAATTTTAAAGACTTCAAAAATTACCGTGAGATCTTTTAGGAAAATCCCAAAGGTGTTAAAACAGCTCAAAAAGGAAACTGTTCCTCCTGGCTTCTCTTCATTTCTCAGGTGAATCAGCCCAAGTCAACTGGCAATGTAAGAGCAGGCTAGGGAACAGAAGGTTCTGAGCATATATGTACTTTTTGGAAGTTGGCCATGATTCCAAATGGTGAAAAAAAGACTTAGGGAAATGTTAAAAGTTTAAAAATTTGTTTAATGGTGAGCAAGTAACAACAATACGCAGACTTTGTCTAAACTGTCTACACAGCCAGTAACACGCCTCATCCGCTGGGACCATAAATAGGTGGGGCCTGGGTGAGGTGGGCAGGAAATGTGAGAAGACACACGGATGCTTAGGTTCTTTCTGATCCACGCATTCCACGCATTCCTACCCACTGACTCTGCTCTAAGCTGTAGTTAAGTCACTGCTCCGAGGACCGTCTGTGACCCTCCTGAGCTGTAGTGACGTCACTGCTCCGAGGACCATCTGTGACCCTCCTGAGCTGCAGTGACGTCCCTGCTCCGAGGGAAGGAGGGCGAGGTGTGGGGTGGGAAGTCTTCCCCAGACACAACTGGGAGGTGACAGATGGACAAGTGAGATGCTGACTCCACCCCATGTGACGCAGGACCTGAGTGGACCTGCCTCGTCCGTGGGGAAAGGTCTGGGATTCTGTGCTTGGGCCCAGCGAGGCAGCATCTGAGGCGCTCACAGGACAGCCGGAGGGCGCTGAGTGCGCCATTGGAGAGCAGACCTCTTTCTTGTGTTACTGCACTTTTAAAAGCTGTGCTGTCACGGGCCAACTCTAACCCTGACACTCTGACAGATGACGGTCTTGAAAGACCTTGGGGAAGCTCCTCAGTGTTCCCCGGGGGGTAGAGGTTGTGCCAGACCTTGGCCTGGTGTCCTTCCCCGGCTCAGTGTGGCACTCCTCGGTGGTCTCTGAGTGCGAGGGGCTCCCTAGTCTTAGTTCCCTAGGAATTAAAAATATGGAATCTGTGGCGGTCCGCGGTGGAGAAAGCGAAGTTTCCTGAAGAGGAAGGGCAGGGAAGCTGCCCTCGTCTTGGGTCTTGGGTCTGGCCTGGAAAGGGCGCAGCCGGAGAGGAAGGAGCACGCCACGTGGGCGGACAGGCTTGAAAGGAGTGACCACAGCTCGGCGTCCGGGATGGTCATTATCACCTAAAATGTTTAGCCTCCTTGTCCAATCACATTCGCTCTCTGGGTTTGCAAACAGTGCACTTGGAAACAAGGGAGACCGAGAGAGCCCCACAGGTGAAGAAGCTTCTGCCAGAGGATCAGAACCAGCCTCGCCGAGAAATCCCGACAAGCCCGACACCACAGGAGCAGGAATCTGAGACGTGCGTGCTCATTTCCTGTTTATTCTCTTATACCTCCTCTGTTTATTTCTCATCATTTACTAGTTACATCCTTCTCTGGAAAGGTCTAGTTTATCAGCTGCGCAGAGAACGAGGTCAAGGCCACAGCTGATCTACAGTGTTAGTAACTCTCCATCTGGCAAGCATGGCGGGTGGGGGGCAGCAGGGCCGGCGAGGCTGCGGGACTTAGGCACGCGAACCCCTCCAGTTAGTGCACTGGAGACGAGGGAGGAAGGCGGCTCCTATTCCGCATCTTCCCCACGCCTTCCAGAAAGGCCTCCAGTGTCCTGGATGCACCCAGCATGAAGTCCACCTTCACCGTCACCCCACCCCATCTCAGTTCCAAATAGCTAAGTCAGGTCTACAGAACAGCCTCAGGAGCTCGGTCTTTCCATTAAGCGTCGGAAAGCACTCCAGCCCCCAAAGATGAATGATGCGGGTCAAAGCCCAGTCACAGACGTGGTGACTTTTGGCTGTGGCACATGCAACCAGCTGTCACGGGCAAACTCTAACCCTGATACTCTAATCCCTGAGCCCGCCCCCTCATTAACCGGCAGCCAGCCCTCCGAGTTATTTTCCCCCCTACCAATCAATACATGTTTCAATCGGAGGCCTATCTTCCTCTCGAGCTGAAACACATGCTTCAGATGGTTGCTGTTTTCCTACTTCACACCAAACGGATTCCAGGGACCAGACAACCAATGATGGGGAAGGGTCACCTTTTCCACAGAGGAGCCTGATGAAGGCATGGTTTTTAATTTCAGCAAGTAGACCTAGACCTACTGCACGCATGTGTGAGGGTAAAGCCCGAGCATGTGTGTTATTCTGTTTTGAATGCTTCACATACTCACCATCCCATAAATAATCTATTTCAGGGGCAATAAAAGCAGTTATCAGGTTTTTTTTACTAGTTTACCTAAGAGATGATAAAGACTTTGAAACTGCTATGGCCGTAAGGTTGGAATAGAAAAACATGAGAGATTAAAGACAAAGGATTATGAAATTTTCATGACTAAAAGGCAGGGCAGGAGTATAGTTCAAGAACAAACAAGAGGTGGACCGTGGCCACCAAAATGCGAAACAGAGTAAGGACTAAAAACCGTCCACAGAACTCACCAACCAAAGTGACCTTATAAAGAGCTAGCAGTAGAGAGTCGAGCCGAAGGCACACTAACTACAGCAGACCAAGGCATGGACAGAGGAGTGGGGTGCACAGTGAGTTCTTTTAGAAGTTGGGGTGTTTTAGAAGAGGGCAGGTGGGCGGGGGAGGGGGTGGAACAGGCAATGGGGATTAAGGAGAGCGCTCGTGATGAGCACCAGGTATAGGGAGCACTGAATCACTGCATCCTGCACCTGACACTAACAGAACGCTGTATGTTAACCACCGGGAATTAAAACGAAGGAAGTTGAGGTGTGACGGGAAAAGACAAAAAGGCAGCAGCTACAGGAACAACTGGGTTGGAGAAAGGTATTTTGAGTCATTGGTTTTGTTTACCTATCTTGTTTTGCTTTTAGGACTAGGAGAAGGCTACTGATTAGCCAAGAGGGCGAGAGAAGAAGGTAAGGAAAGCCCCGTGGAGAAACCCTCATTTCTCGGGTCTGGGGGACGAGAGAGCCCGGCTGGGCTCTTGAAATCGTTTCTGATGCTGAATGCGGGGTGACGCGCTCTTCCTGGCGGAGGGAAGCTTCGCATCACACAGAATGACCAGGGCAATTTAAAAAAGAACCAAACTGAACTTTTTAAAAAGAAAAAAAAATCATAGTAATTTAAAAACTCAAGTGGATGGGGTAAACAAGATTTGGCATAGCTGAAGCACTGGATAAATTTAATA
The DNA here is from genome assembly GCA_004023845.1 of Helogale parvula. Taxonomy (NCBI): domain Eukaryota; kingdom Metazoa; phylum Chordata; class Mammalia; order Carnivora; family Herpestidae; genus Helogale; species Helogale parvula. Next base: position 113,553 of record PJEM01004509.1, on the reverse strand, counting down.
TTAGGCATGATTTTTTTTATAAGCTTCAAAAGTAAGGGAAAACTTCTTGTAATCCAAATGTAAGATATCCATAAAAAACTACAGCAAAACGTCACATTTAATGACAAAACATTAAAACCAGTCCCATTACCACCAATGCCGTCCTCTATTGCATATTGTATTTTAAGTCCTACCCCCCCCACAGGGCAAGAAAAAAATGCATAAGGATCAAAAAGAAACAAAAATGCCAGTAATTTTAGGTCATTATGGTCTTTGCAGAAAACTCCAAAAATCTCATAAATTGTAAGGCTCAACAAGTGCTTTTTACAAAGTTGCTGGATATAATATACAATAAAGTCAATTTCTATGTGTTAGCCAGAAACAACCAGAAAAACATTTAAAACATAAAATAAAAAATAACACAAGACAAAATTGCATAAAATATATATGCGTAGATGCGTAACTTACTTAGAAATAGATTTAATAACCGAACAATAAATGTAACAAAAAATGTGCCAACTTTTTTGGAAAAAATAATAAAATGTTATTGAAAGTCAGTGAAGAACTAATAGAGATTCCACACTCAGGACTAGAAGAGGCAACATCATAAAGATGAGCTGTTCTCTGAAAACTGAAATGCACTGAAGCCAAAGAGGTGGGTTGTCCAGTGAACTCTAGTCATGTGTGATTATTTAAATTTAAAGTAATGTTTTGTTTTGTTGCTTTTCTTTAGAGAGAGAGAGGGAGAGCGAGCGAGCAGGTGTGCGCACGAGTGGGGGAAGGACAGGGGGTACGGAGAATCTCAAGCAGGCTCCACACTCGGCATCGAGCCCCACGTGGGGCTCGATCCCACAATCCTGGGATCATGACCTGAGCCAAAATCAAGAGTCGGATGCTCGAATGACTGAGCCACCTAGGAGCCCCTAAATTAAAATTAATTAAAAATTTCAGTCTCTCAGCTGCACCAGCCATATGTCAAGCATTAATTAATGGAAAATTTCCATCATCCTAGAAAGTTCTACAGGATAGTGCAGCTAATAGAATAATCAGAATCACAACAGAGCTGTCCTTGGAGAAATCCAATAGGCTGGTTTTCAAATTTTTTAATACTTAAAAAAAAAGAGAAAAATGTATTTGGAAGAACAAAGCTGTGACAGGAAGCTCCTAAATTTCCTAATTTGCACTTTAACTTGGAGATTTTTTATTTATACTATAAAGCTGAATTCATCAATGTTTTGGTTTATACCTTATGGGTTTTGCAAACTTAGAAAGGCCTTTCCTATTCTGAGGATAGTAATAAAATACCTCCCATATGTTCTACCTAGCATTTTTATGGTTTCACTTTTCGTATTTAAAGATCTGATCCAACTTGAATGTACGTGGTGTGAAGCGTGAAGGAGCGATCTCCCCACCTCCAAGCCAAAACAGTGACCCGGTTACTCAAATGAAAAATGCATCTTTCCCACTGTTTAGAAGTACTCAATATTATTTTGTTCTAAATGTTTACATGGTAGGTTCTGTTTCTGAATCTCCTATTCTGCTCCATTGATATTTCTATTCATGAGGACTCAAAAAACACAAATCCTCACGTGAATTGCAATTTCAATGAGTCTATCGACATAAAAATGAAAGACACCTGGGCAATGCTAGCAGCACAGAGGTAGGCAGGTGGGAGACGGTTTACGGTCTCAGAGAAGGAAGTGATAGCTAGGATATACCAAATATTCTTGTAAACCAACAGTAACAAGACAGGAAGCTCATCAGGAAAAAAAATAAATAAGGAATATGATTAAGCAGTTCACAGAGAGGAAATCCAAGTGACTAAGAAGTGAGAGATATTCAACGTTACTGGTAAGCAAAAGAATGAGAAGTTAAAACCACTGGGGCACCTGGGCGGCTCAGTCGGTTAAGCCTCCGGTTTCGGCTCGGGTCAGATCTCACGTTTGTGGGTTCGAGCCCCATGTCAGGCTCTGTGCTGACCGCTAGCTCAGGGCTTGGAGCCTGCTTCTGGTTCTCTCTGCCCCTCCCCCTCTCATGCTCTGTCTCTCTCTGTATCAAAAATAAATAAAACATTAAAAAAAAGTTAAAACTACCATAAGCCATTATTTTGTACCTACTGGATTGGCAAAAATTAGATAACTAAAAAATAACAAATATCAGCAAGAAGCTGGGCAACAGGAACTTTTCACGTACCACCGAGAGGAAGGTGGAATCAGCATGACCCCTCCACGGAGCCGCTTGGCGGGGCTTAATTAGTGAAACTGCGTCCTATGATCCAAAAATCCCACTGCTCAGTCTACGCCGTGGGAATTCTCCAGGAATACAGGGGAGTTTGCCTGCCACGCAGTACAGCTGGCGGGAATCTAGATTCATTGCCTGCTGAGGACTCCAAGAACAGTCGAACCCTGGTAGACACTTTGACCATGGAATACTGTGCACCAGTCAGAAGCAATCTGGACAGTGGCACGGATAGGTTTTGAAATGTATTGAGTGAAAAGTTATAGTCAGATTCTTAGCACAATTCCACTTATATAAATTTCACACACACACACAAAACACTATTTTACACCCATACCCAGAGACACAGGCCAGTGGCGGGGACAGGTGGGCACAACATGACTGTCCTATGTACCTGGTCAGCTTCATTTACTGGAGGATACCTTCTTGTTTCCTCCGTGTACCTCACCTCTACTGCTGGAGAAACTGAAAAGGATGATGGCCCAGAAGTTCGGAGAGGAATGATTCATCGGGTTTCACGGGAAGCGAGTGAAAGGTCCAGCATCCACGGAGATGAGGCAGCATAGAAGGGTTCGGGCTTATGAAGCAAGAAGAGGAGACTATGGAGTCTAGAAACCCCAGGGCAAGGCAGGAGGGAAGTGCATTCAAAGGACGGAGAAACCACTAAAATAAACTTTCCTTGGATCACAATTTAGCTACAAATTAGCCAGGGAAAGGTTGATTTGATCCAGTTTACTGAAGAATCAGAGCTGGAACAAATACATGAAGTTCCCTCACCTTCGGCCGTTCAGCTTTGTACCTGCAGGGTGGGGGGAGACTCAGGTGCCCCACAGGCAGGCGACACAGAGCCACAGGGGGATCGCTGCCTTTGGTATTGCTGAACGTGGATGACAGAATGACCCATCCTAACGGGGCATTAGTGGAACTAATTCTGCTTGGTGTGTCTTCGTGAGTGACACTTTAAAGAGAACTGCTTCCGCTCTTTGCCATGGCAAACTCTTCAGGAGAGAAAAGGCCCAGATTGGGTCCTCGGATGCTGAACCCCACGGACCTGTGGTCACAGACCCTCCCTCTTTGTCTAGATACCACCGTTAGCCAACAGTGCTGAGATTCAGCCAGCAGCAGACAGCTTGGCTGGGAAAGGGGTAGAAATCATCCTAAAAACAGCCCCGTTCCCACGTCAGTCTGTGCAGGAGGGAGGGTCAGGTTACGAAAGATGAGCAGGACCGCTTTCCAGACTGAGTCCATCGCTCAGTCCCTCTACTTCATTGACAGGAATTCTGTAAAGACTCATTCCAAAACGTAGAAAAACAATCTCAGGGAAGGAATTATCTTTAAAGTTCTATCCCGAGAAATCTCCATATGATGATTTAAAAGCCAAGCCGCTTTCAAAGGTGGGGGGGGGGGGGACGTTCTGAGCTTCGCGAACATTAAAAATGAAGGAGTTTCACAGTGGGAACTGTTTCTGAGTCACCACAGCTCAATATCATGAATGGGCTTTTTCATAAGGTTAAGCAGTGGGCGAAAATAAAGAGAACAGCCATTTTTACTGGAATGTACACACTCCTAGATGGAACAATCGGTAAACACAAAATAGCCATTGTAGGCCTTCCTGCTAGGAGCTCTCCACAACGTCCATTCATTGGAACACAAAAGGACGTGATCAGCACCTAGCTCTGATTTACCCTGAACAAAAAAGGCAGGAGTCCTATCATTTCTGTCTGGTCCTGTCTTAATTCCTACTTAGTGTGTGTTAAAAATGAGTTATTTATAACAAGAAATTAACTGGAAGATGAAGCTATAAATGAACCAACTCTACTTTTTTTTTTCTTTAGGTTTATTTATTTTGAAAGAGAATGAGCACAGGTGAGGGGCAGAGAGAGAGAGAGAGAGAGAGAGAGAGAGAGAATCCCAAGCAGGCCCCATGTTGTCAGTGCAGAACCTAACTCCGGGCTTTATCCCAGGAACCAATCATGAGATCATGACCTGAGCTGAAAACAAGAGTCAGAGGCTTAACTGAGCCACCCAGACACCCCTTTACTTTTTTTTTCCCTAAAGATTTTATTTGTAAGTAATCTCTACACCCAATGTGGGGCTCGAACTTTCAGACCCGGGATCAAGAGTTGCACAGCCCGCTGACTGAATCACCCAGAAGCCCCTTCTATTGTTGTATTAGCCCAATCTGGAAGTGAGATGGAAACTATTCAGAATACAGATATTCCTTTACTATTAGTCAACTTATTAGGGCTTTAACAAAAGTTCTTAGACCAAATGAACCATTTCATTTCTCCCCTAAAAATCATGTACCGGACTGACTCCCCGAAAATGACGTCACAGCGGGCATCCCAGCCCGGGTGCGGCTCCGCGCCTGCGCACACGCCGATCTGCGAGAGGGAGAAGGAGCTGTTGGTCCTGCACATCTTCTTCTGAGTTTCCTACTCTCAAAATCCTGGTTAAAACTAAAGCGCTCATGACAGCGTTCAGTGAAGTGCAAGGGCTGAAATAACCCTTCCAAACGCCCGGATTATTTCTCCCCCCACGGGCCGGTCAGAGCTCTCCCCGTCCCTACTGCCAAGGGACCTACCTATTTGCAAGAACAGGGGCTTATAGCGTCTCTAAACCCGGGGCCTGACCTGGTCTCTTCCACCCTATTTGCCACAATAGGAACATTCGATCAGCCTGGTCTGCGTAATGCTCTGCGAGGTTCCCGAGGTTCCCGAGCCGCGTTTTGACGGCCCCCTGTGGCTCTCCTCCAACGCCTCGGTCAAAACTCAACCAGACCTTCTCAACCCTCGCTTCTGCTTGCTGCTGTCACTCCCCTCCTCTCCACCGGCTGCCTCAGGACCTGCTGCTTATGTTTCACCTCTCGGTGACGACAGCATGCTCTATCTTTGTCCCTCGGACGCATCGGATCACATCAGGTTTCACTAGGCAGGGAATTCGTTTTTCTTCAATCAGACTACAAGCGCCTTGTGAGCGAAGATCTCTCTCTCGCTCTCTTTTTCATTATAACCACAGGACTTGGGAAAACATTTGCCACAAAACAGAGACTTACTGTTCAGTCCTTAACAGAATTTATATTTTAAAACCATCTGATTAGTTTCTAAATTAGGGTATCCTTAAAACAGACTTTTGATCTAAAAGAAAAGCTTAAGGGCACTTGGCTCAGAAAGTGGAGTGTGCAACTCCTGATCTTGGGGATGTGGGTTCAAATCCCATGTTGGGTATAGAGTTTTCTTAAAAATAAAAATCTGCCCCCCCCCAAAATAAAAGAAAATCTTAAACACTTAGGAGTCGTTTCAAAATGGTAACTTCGGGGGCCCCTGGGCGGGTCAGTCAGTTAAGCTTCTGACTTTGGCTCCGGTCATCATCCCGCTGTTCGTGGGTTCAAGCCCCGTGTTGGGCTCTGGGCTGACAGCTCAGAGCCTGGAGCCTGCTTCTGTTTCTGTGTCTCCTTCCCTCTCTGCCCCTCCCCACTCATCTCTCTCTCTCTCTCAAAAAGAAATAAGCATTAGGAGAAAAAAAAATGGTAATTTCATCCCACATATGGTCTCTCTAGCATATCCATAGGCCAAAGCAGTCAAATTTAGGAGAAAGTACTCTCCTTCAACCTATATATTTCATATATATTTCAGTCAAGGGCAAATGAAGAGCACAGGGGAAGTAACCTTAAATACAGCCATAGAGGAGACGCTTCACTTAGCTTCACGCATTATGATCTGTTAAATAGTTGGTGCCAATAAATACATTAGACTCACCCAACCAGCAATGCTTCCCAGTACTAACACGTAATCAATATTAGTATAAATGCATGCATGTGCACATCTGTAGGTGTGATCCACACCCAGAATTCACTTAAAAAATAAGCCCCTAACAAATAAACAGCTGATATAAAATAAATACATAGTAACTATTTCTTAGTAGAGGCTTTTTCTCACTGTCAAGAAAACAAAAACCTTGGAAAGACAAGAAAGCTTCCAAAACATCCTCAGTAAGCTAACAGGCAAACTGGGCCTGGACCCCAGTCCTGAAGATCAAAGGAAAACCCTCCTCAGGTACAAGCTGGTTGGTGCTGGCGGCAGGGACTTTGTCTTGTTCCGGAATTTTAAAACGTTGACGGAGTCAAGGGTTTAGCATCTTTTCCATGCGATTTTTGCTTTTCCTCTGAGTCGGTTTCTTCCCCCCTTACTACTAAAACGTCTTCTGTAAGAATTTAGGACCTTAAACTCTAACTGGTACTCAAGGGTATTAAATACAATTACACATTTTAAAGGCTGGTAATTTTACTTCTCCAGAACAATTGCCATGCTCATTTAGATTTTTTTTCTTTTGAAAAGCTCTTTCTGAACCATGTCGCAAACCAAGATTCGTTTCAGGCTGTCTCAACTGTGAATAGTTTCTGCTATTTATAGGAGACGGTACCCGAGGGCGGGCAGGGCCGGCAGCGCATGCAGTAATTCATGTGCCTACATTTAAGCAAATAAGTTCCGGGTAGAGACCTCACCGAACTAGGCTGGGTTAACAGGCCCTGAGGGCCTCCTACCATCTGTCTCCTACCAGAAGATGTGGAAATTAGATTTTCCTAAAGTGAAACCTCATCTGAAAACAACCTTGACGGGGCGCCTGAGTGGGTTAGTCAGTTAAGCCTTCCAACTTCGGCTCAGTTCATGATCTCACTGTTCATCGAAATATTTGACATTCTATATGCCCACTGCATTTCTGGATTCTTAAACGAATTCAAAAAGTTTTTTTATATTTTAATTTTTTGTTTTGTTTTTGAGAGAGAGGGGGGTGGGGAGAAGGGACAAAAAGTGGGGGAGGGAGAGAAGGAGAGAGGGAGAGGCGGAGGGGGGGAGGGAGAGGGAGAGAGAGGGAGAGGGAGAGAGAGGGAGAGAGGGAGAGAGGGAGAGAGAGAGAGAGGGAGAGAGGGAGAGAGGGAGAGAGGGAGAGAGAGAGAGAGAGAGAGAGAGAGAATCCTGAGTAGGCTCCACACTGTCAGCGCAGAGCCCAATGCTGGGCTCAATCCCATGAACCTTGAGATCATTACCTGAGATGAAGAGTTAGATGTTTAGCCAACCGAGCCACCCAGGCTCCCCTTAAACAAAGTTTGTACAAGAGAAGAAAATCTCCATTTAACTTTTACTTTTGTTAAACAAGTTTGTGTGCTTTTTCTGAATTTATTCAGCAGATATTACCAGAACACCCACTACATGCTACAGTGGTGAGATAGTGTCATACTTCTTACTTAGACGTAATAGTTAGGTCTTATTATTATACAATGCTACTTTTTTTCCCCGAGAAACTCAAAACTCTTAGTTGAATGTTTCTTTCATCCTCCCAACAAGAATAGAGCCGAGGTAGTGCGCATTCATGCAGCGCTGGTATTTATGACGCCTGGTTAGACCGGAAGTAGAGAACTGACGGGCATAACCTTATCTCAGGATGAACAGATTTAAATCCAAGCCAGAGGGGAGCAAAGCTCACACAAGACATCCTGCTGAGTTCAACCCACCCACTGCTCGGACATTTAACTCCATCTTCCAAGACCTCCTTGCTGGCCAGCCCTGCTGCTGTGGCTAACACACAGGCTCCCTTCTTCCACACCTCCTGGGAACGTCTTCCGGAAGAACGTACATCCCAGTAACATGGGAATTAGCTACGAAATAAACAATAGTTAAATACACTGTTTTTACATGAGTTTTCCAAGTTCACTGACTGCATTCGTACAAAGGTTGAAAAGGGACGGGTCTAATCGGCCTACTATTATGAAATTGAATCACAGGACGTTTCCATTTGTGTAGGTCAAAAATAGCTGAATATTGGTAATTCTACATGGTTAACAATGTTCTTGGAATAGAACTGATAACCAGCCACCGACGAAAAAAAGTATTCCTTAAAATGAAAGTGTAGTGTAAGTATGCTTTTACTCCATGTTGATACTGCAACGTTTTTCCTCCAAAGACACCTCTAAAGTCACAACAGGAGTCTGCCGGGGGAAAGAATGTCTACTGCACGCCTACATTGGAGAGACATCTGATTCAGAAAGTTAAGTTGCCTACAGAAGCTCAGTCAACAGAGTCACTGGTTATCTAGGTGCGTGGAGGGCGATTTAACATACGAGGAAACTAAAGGTCCCAAACCCTTAAGTCGATTCGGCAAGTCAGAGCTGTGTCCACGTCCTCCGTTGTCTGCTCTGGAAAAATGGCTGTCTTTTCAATTCTTCTTGCACCAAAACATCTGTTCAAGATGTGACATCTTCGGGGCCACCCCTTGTTTGTACCATCTTATCTCGTATCTCTACCTTCCCTTCCTCAACCCTGAACATCCCGTTCAACGTCAAGTTACTCCCTGGGAACACAGACGTCTACTCCACAGTGGAGCCAGAGGCAGGACCTGCTGTCTTAACCCAACCCACACACCTTCCACGGTTCATGGCCCCAGACGCAAGGCTGAAGTCCTCGGCACGATGACCCACACCGCATTTCTACCACTCTGATTTCCCACAGCCTGCCCTTGTTGGCCCAGCCCCACCGGTACAGCGTCAGCAGACTTTCTGGTGCCCTGGAGGAAAGCAGCTCTGCAACTCTCACCCCAAAGGGCACTGGACCTCTGCTGCGGCTTCCTGGGGACGTCTGTCCTGCCTCCTTCATCAGCCCACGGGCTTCTCAAAGGCAAGGCCCACACCTTACCCATCTCTGTATTCCCGGTTGTGCCTGCCGCAGGAGGGGCTTACACGCTCTCCAAGCTCCCCAAACCCTCTGAGTCTTTACAGGAAAAAGTACCAATCGCGCCGTTCTGGAAGGAAGCAACTGACCAAACTCGCCTGTGTATATACAGTCTAGCATAAAAGAGCACATGCATCTTTTTTTCTCCCACAAGATAATTTCCTTAAGTAAAATTGGGCAACATAAACTATTTTGAGTACATCCACGAATTAGGTTGGTAAAAAAAAAAAAACTATCATGAATTCTTAATTTATCGTCTTCAGTTTCAAGGTCTGACGGGCCTGAGAAGTCATTTAGTCCTACCCAAAATTTCGTAGACCAGCAAACTAAGTTCCAGAACTTAGTAAGTAAGGCAGACTCCCTTACTGCCAGGCGAGCGCTGCTCTTTCCCCCTGTGTCAGGCTCTATTAGTCTGTTAATTAAACACACAAACAGATAAACGTATCTGCAAACATCAAAGAGAAGCATGTGAGGACGGGTATGTTTGTACGCCCAGTGGCTGGCTCAGGACGCAGCCCAGCGCAGGCGGCCAGGCTACAAATACCACTGAATGAACAAAGGACACTGAGGCCTTCGGAACAATAACTAAAATGGGCAGAATATTAAATATTTCAAAGCACTAGTCAGAACATTAGTCTCCTAGGAGGAGCAGCAGAAGCCTGGAAAAGGAAGCTGGGGGGAAAACCCAAAACAGCAGAATGAAAGTTTGAGAAGGAGCGTAACACACAAACCGAGCCCTGTAAGACTAACTACACTGGGAGCCCCTGGGGGGCCCAGTGGGTTAAGCGGCCGACTTCAGCTCAGGTCATGATCTCACAGTTCGTGGGTCTGAGCACCACGTCAGGCTCTGTGCTGACAGCTCAGAGCCTGGAGCCTGCTTCTGATTCTGTGTCTCCCTCTCTCTGACCTTCCCCCACTCAGGCGCTGTGTCTTTCTTTCTCTCAAAAATAAATAAAAAACGTGAACAAAATTTTTAGCAAAAAAAAACCTGCACTGGGCATCTGGGTGGCTCAGTCAGTTAAGCATTTGACTCTCAGTTTTGGCCCAGGTCATGATCTCAAGGTTTGTGGGTTTGAGCCCCAAGTCTCTCAGCACAGAGTCTGCTTGGGACTCTCTCTGCTCCTACTGTGACTTGCATGCTCTCTCTCTCTCTCTCCCTCAAAATAAATAAATAAATAAATAAACTTTAAAAAATAACCACACTCACTCACACGCAAGATTCTGGCAACATAAAAGCTAATACAAAAGAGAATCAAGTCCTTGAATAGCTATTTCTCCAAAGAAGACCTCTAAGTGGCTAACACACACATGAAAAGTTGTTAAACACTGTTAGTCATTAGGGAAACGTAAATCAAAACCACAGCGAGCTACCACTTCATGCCCACAAGGATGGCAATTTAAACACACACACACACACACACACAGAAAATGACAAGTGTTGGCGGGATGTGGTGGACTTGAACCCTCACATCTTGCTGGTGAGAACATAAAATAGCGCAGCTGCCATGGAGACTGGTCTGGTGATGCCTGGATAGGTTACGTATAGACTTACTATATTCTCAGGAATTCCACTCTTAGGTACAGACCCCCCAAAAGTTAAAACAAGTGTTCAAACAAAAACTAGCACACAGACATCCACAGCAGCACTACTCACAACAGCCAGAAGGTGGAAACAATCCAAACGTCTACGAACTGAAAAATGGACCAACAAATTGGGGCTCTCCAATGACATACGATTCAGCTACTTAAAAAGGGATGAGGTGAGGGGCGCCTGGGTGGCTCAGTGAGTTGAACATCCAACTTTGGCTCTGGTCATAATCTTGCAGTCTGTGGGTTCGAGCCCTGCAGTGGGCTCTGCGCTGATGGCTCAGAGCCTGGAGCCTCATTCTGTGCCTCCCTTTCTCTGCCCCTCCCCTGCTCATGCTCTGTGTCTCAAAAAAAAAAAAAAAAAGAAAAAAAAAAAGATGAAGTACCAATGCATGCTATCACATGGATGAATCTCGAAAGCACTGCTAAGTGAAAGAAGCCAGCCACAAAAGCCCACACACTGTATGATTCCATCCATATCCAGAACAGGGAAAGCAGGTTAGTGGCTGCCAGGGCCTGGAGTAGGGAGGAAATGGGGAGTGACTGGTTGATGGGAATGGGATTTCCTTTCAGGGTGACTGAAAAGTTCTGGTGCTAGATAGTGGTGATGGTTGCACAACACTGTGAATGTGCTTTTCTCTCTTTTCACACTTTAAGTGTGTGCAGCTTATTGAATGTAAACTATGCTTCAGCAAAGACATTGAAAAAAAATAAAAAGGATGGGAAAAGATATCTCAAGCCAGTATTCACAACAGCAACAAGGAGATCACTTCTGGCTAAGTTACATCAGGCAAAATCGATTTTAAGGCAAAATCCTCATTAATGATGAAGATAACTATGTAACAGTAAAAGTTCAATTCCTATGAGACACTGTCTACCAATATAAACTTACAAATGCACATTGTTAGATAGTAACATATAAAGTCATATGCACGAAGCCTCAGATTATTTTCTAGCTTAAAATTCAAGGTGATATAAGGGCGCCTGGGTGGCTCAGTCAGTTAAACGTGCGACTTCGGTTCAGGTCATGATCTCACAGTTCGTGGGCTTGAGCCCTGCATAGGGCTCTGTGCTGACAGCTAGGAGACTGGAGCCTGCTTCGGATTCTGTGTGTCCCTCGCTCTCTGCCCCTCCCCCACTCACACTCTCTCTCTCTCTCAAAAATAAACGAATATAAAAAATATATAAGGAGATATTGACAAATCCTCCATTACAGTGGAATCTCTCAATATACAGATTTCCTTGACTTATGATAGGGTTATGTCCCAATAAACCCATATTAGGTTGAAAACATTTTAAGTTGAAAATGCATTTATTTACTTGAGAAATTTTTTAACTTTTTTACATTTATTTATTTTTGAGAGACAGAGAGGCAGAGCACAAGTGGGGGAGGGGCAGAGAGAGGGGGAGACACAGAATCAGAAGCAAGCTCCAAGCCATCAGCAAAGAGCCCGACACGGGGCTCGAACCCACGAACCGTGAGATCATGACCTGAGCCGAAGCTGGACACTTAACTGACTGAGCCACCCAGGTGCCCCTGAAAATGCATTTAATACACAGAACCTACCGAACAGAGTCTAGGGTAACTTAAAAGAACTCAGAACACTCTTATTAGCCTAGATTTGGGCAAAATTCCTCTAACACGAAGCCTACTTGATAATGAAGTGCTGAGTATCTCACGTAATATACTGAATACTGTACTCGAAGCGGAATGGCAGGTTGGGGTGCAGACTGGCTGTCGGCGGAGGGGCTGTCTGCCCTTGATCAGCCAGCATCGGAGAGAGGACTGACCACAGGTGGCTAGCCTGGGAAAAGATCCAAATTCCAAATACCAAATATGGTTTCTACTGGATGTGCACCACTTCGGCGCCATCATTAGGTCTAAAAATCGTTAAGTCAGGGACCTCCTGTACCTCTCTCAATTATGGATATATTAAATGGACACAAAGTTAGGAATAATTCAATTAATAAGGTTCATTTAGTGGATATCTGCAGATCTCTACAGAAAACATTTTTATAAATATTTATTTATTCTTGAGAGAGAAAGAGAGGCAGAGAGACAGGGAGACAGAACCCCAAGCAGGCTCTAACCTGTCAGCACAGAGCCGGACATGAGGCTCGAACTCACGAACCGCGAGATCATGACCTGAGCCAAAATCAAGAGTCAGACGCTTAATCAACTGAGCCCCCCATGTGCCGCTCTGCAGAAAACAAATGAAAGAAAACACATTCTTCTCAAACACGTCGCATGTGAATGTACTTAGAGCCACTGATTTATACACTTTAAAATGATACCTTTGATAATATATATGTTTTACTACAATTTAAGAAATAAAAAGATTCAAGTCTTCAGGGGCTAGGATCTCTGGAAATACCCAGTCTGAAGATCTGCATTCATAAAGCGTTATCACAGCTCTCTGCCCCAAGGTGGAATGTTCTGGCCTCCACATTCCTTTACCACGAATCCTGACCGCGTGGATTATAAACCCAGCACCTACTTTCTTAAAATAGGTTTCCATATGAATGCTGCGAAGTCTAGAAGGGGGATACGGGCATTCCTGAGAGGCGCAGCCTCACTGTGGCTCTCCACCTACTACTACTAGTGAGTCCACTCTGTTGATCCTGCTGTGCCAGTGTGGACAGAGGCTTTTCTGCAGCGGCCAGCAGAGGCACTCAGATTCAAGAGGGGCGTGCTGCCACATCTCAGAGGCAGAGCTGCAGGGCCCCGCCGCAGAGCACGCAGGCAGCTCGCAAGCCACCAGCACCGCCACCACCAGAAAGGGCGACGGAAACTGAAACGCAATGCTGGCCTGCAGCAGAGCAAAGAGCTCGAGTTCTGGGATGCTCCTAGGATTCCCTGGCGTCTACCCCCGTATGGCCTCCATGCCCTTGGCGGCTGTCCCACGACGGTGGAGATAAGGTGCACCTGAACTTGTGCTCTAGAGGCTCCCCTGTTCTTAGCTCTGCTCCACCCAAGACTTTCACCTCTCTCCTTTCAGGCTTCAAGGCTCCACTCTACCTCATGCAGTTAGTTATTTGAGATGATCTTTAGAATCAACACAGGGTGCCAACTATAGGCTCCTTAGGTGTCTGAGAACTTTGGAACCAACACCCAGGTGTATCTTCAGCTCCTGATGAGGGCTTACTTGATCTGATTTTAATCAGTCTGGGCCATATGGCTGTTATCTAGATATGTCCATGTGCCCAAAGGCGAACTCAGAAATCAGCATGGTGTATGTGGTCAGTCTCCAAATACCGCAGCACGAATTAATGAACGCTCAGCCCCCTGCACCAAAGTAGGTAAAGGGAGGCCGTGGGAGTCGGACACGCTCCAATCTTCTTAAAAGCATCTCACGTCTTTCCAGCCTCCTCTAAATTATTACTAGCCAATATTACTCTAATTTTGGCTTCCTGATTTTTAGTAATGGAGAAAACGTGTTGCTTTCAGATGATTAGTGTCCAAAATTTTCAAAGGAAAGCTCATTTGAAAAGCTGCTCCCAACGAATCTCTCCAGGCATTGAAAAGTGGCGATTATTGGTCTGGGCAAGAAAATACACAAGATTCCATACCTACGCTGTCAAGTTTGGCAAGAGAAATTTCAGACAACTTCCGTCCTTCCCACCCAATCCCAAGTAAATAGGGCATTTGTTTGTATTTCCACATTGGCCCCATGAACGAAAATACCTCCTCCACCTAGAAAAACAATCTGTAACATTCAGACATGGAACTCTGAGGGCTCACTTTTTAGTGCATGCTAAAGCCCTAAGTATGCAGTACTTTAGGAAAATAAAGTAGAAAAGTACCTTCAATAAACATCTCTTCTGTGAGCATCTTTCTCAAGTTCACACTTGCACCTGGCTTGGTGTTTCTGTATTTTTCAGAAATACTGATTAAAAACGTTCTCCATTAAAATTAGGGCCAGAAGGAACTTTCTTCCTACAGTCTTCCTGCAACAGATCTGAACGTCTGTTTTATTCTGTTGCAGGGCGGGGAGAGAGTCACAAAATATTACTTTCAAGTTTTCTGCTCTGTACCAACTATCTTGCCTGGCAAAGAGTTAAAAGAGTTTTCTGAGGTTAGTTCCTGCGGTTTAAAAAAAATGCTTAAATTTAGACTCCGTAAAACAATACTGGGAAACTTAAAAAGCCTTGGAGAAATACTGGAGTTTATTGTCCTGCCTTTTGTTAAATTGCATCACATCGGCCACATTTTCTTCTCCTTTTTTAATCCCTTCCGGCCCCGATTACTGCAGATCCTACGCATTCCCACTTGATTCAGTTACCTCCTGGTGATCCGGGGCTGGAGAGCGGAGGTGGGGGTGGGGTGAGAACAGAAACCTACTGGTCACTACGCGCAGGACCCAAGTTTAGCAGGTGGCTTTGGCCACCTCGGTCAATATCAGCCTCCCACCTTTCTCTCCGCAGCGGTAAGGAGCAGAGCTCCCGGGAGTTCGAGGACCGCGGCGGCCAGGCAGGCGACGAGTCTGGAACGACTCCCCCGGGGAAGGTCCGTGGGTAAAGGGGAAGGGTGTTAGGGTCAACCCGCAACCGCTCCGCACCCAAAGTTATACACGTGCCTCGGACCACCGTGCGCCCCCCCCCCAACAGGATATCCTCGGAGCCGAAAACAGCCGCGTTCTCCCCACCTCTCCAACCTAGGGCGCACGCGAATCCCCGAAATCCCAAAGGAGGCACTGGGTCTACTACGGTCCCTCGGATTGCCCGTCTTTCCGAACTTCCAGGAGGCTGGGCAAGCGAGGCGGAGGCGAGTAGTGCGCAAGAGATCCACGCAACTAGGGCACCGGCGGGGCAGGGTGCAGAGAGCAGGGCCACAAGAGAAAAGGGTCACCCTTCTCTATCTGAAACCCCCTCGAGCCCAAGCCTCCCTCTCCAGACTCCAAACGGCGCCCCGAACACCGGCGTGCCAGGCGCGGTCGCCGGCTGCCGGGGCACCCTCCCGCCTCTCGGACCCAGTCGGGGATCGCAAGGTCCGAACTCACCTGGAAGGAGGTCCCGCCCCGGGGGACCGCAGCTGCCCTCCCGGACCGCGACCCGGAGCCCTCGCGCCGCCTGCGCCGGGGTCCGCCTGCGCGCGCGCGCGCCTCGCCGACAGTCCCGGGCCGCCCCGCCGCGCGCGCCCGCCGCGCGCACTCTCGCCCCGCTGCCGCGCGCTCCCCACGGCCCGCTCACACGCCGGCCGCGCCCTCGCACCCCCGCCCCGCGCTCCCTCCGCCCCCGCACGCCGCGCGCCGCCCCGCCCCACCGCGCGCTCCCCGCGGGGCTCAGCCCCCCGAAGCGCACGGCGCACGCCCGGGGCATTTAAAGGGACAGGCCCGCGCGCCGGAGCTGCCCCGCGGCCGCGCCTCGAAGGAGTCCTCGGTCGCGGCTCGAGCCCCGAGCCCTGAATTGGGGACCCCCCCCCCCCCC
>PJEM01004509.1:70470-97497 GCA_004023845.1 Helogale parvula | reverse complement strand
GCACAGCCCCTGATTTCGGGGCCCCTTTTTGCACCGAGCGAGAGGCGAAGAAACTCCTCCCGGGGCCCGTGTCCCCCTCGCCGGTGCCGGCTTCTCGGTGGCCGTGGCCATAACGACGGGGGTGAATGGCCAGGGCGGGAGCGTCCCTTGCGCGGTGGCGCTAAGGTGACCAGCGCTTCCCGGGGCGGCCCAGCTCCCGAGGGAGGGAGAAAGCAAGCGTTCCGGGGCCTCATTAACTGTAGGGTCGGTCGTGCACCCAGCCGGCAGGCGTTCTGAAACGTTCCACAGTGTGCATCCCCATTTTACAGAAAACCGGGGAAGGAGTGACTGAGTCACGGCCGGCGCTCAGGGCTGAGCCCCAATACCTTAGTCCTGAGCTCATTTCTTTGCCCTCCCCGGGAAGGCGGACCTGATTAAAGGAGAGACACCTTTTTCACTAATAACACACTGGCCCTAACTAACTCCCTGCGTCTTTAATTAATGTTTACAAAGCACTTTAATCTACCCCACATGCTAGCTAATTAGGCAAGTATTATTATCCTCTTTCTGAAAACAATCCAGGAGGGAATCAATACTGTCAGTCCTTAATCCTTGATGAATAATGCGTCTAAGCTTTCTGCTGTTTGTGTTTGTTTATTTAATCAAATTGTGTCCCATATTGGGTTAAGTTCTAATTCATTTAGCGTGAATTGGCTTAGTAAAAATTAAATACTATTAAACACCCTCCAGTGCGAGGTAATACAGGCAACCCTTATTTTTAAGGATTTCAGATAAAGAAAAAGACATTTTAACAAGTGCTTTTCAGAATTCATTTTTTAAAAAGTTAATGTTTATTTTTGAAAGAAAGCAAGAGAGCGCACAAGCTGGGGAGGGGCAGCGCGAGAGAGGGAGACACAGAATCCAAAGCAGGCTCCTGGCTCTGAACCGTCAGCACAGAGCCCAACTCAGAGCTGGAACCCTCTAGCAGTGAGATCATAACCTGGGCCAAAATCAGAAGCTAACTGACTGAGCCACCCAGGCTCCCCTTTTTTCTTTTTATTATTGTGCTTTTTGCTTGGTTAAGTTTTCATGATGTATAAAACACATGTTTGGCTTAATCTTTTTAAATTTACTTAAAATGTCTGATTTACACGTTATCTTTTGTGTAGAAATTAAATTTTACTCTCTGTTGTTACAGACGAAGAGATAAAAAGGAATAAATTGAGGGATGATGCGATTAGAAAGGAAGAAGGAGAAAAGAAAAAGACAAAAACCAACCCACCAAACACCACCATCACCTCCAAGAAACAGGGATGAAAGTGAGACTAAGGTTTCAACCAGGGGGCTGCAGGGCCACGAGGCCGGCCCCTGGCCAGCTCGCGCGCCAGAGCTTTGTGGGAATTACGAGCAGGTGGACCTTCCTCTGGGCCGGTGCGGACCTACCCAGGGCCCCGGCGTGACCACCACCGGAGCACAGACCGGCTTCCGGTCCCCGGTGCACCCCTGCGCGGGCACCTCTGAGCCCACGGAATGACACTAAGAGACCAGAACAACAGGAAGAGAGGTAAGAAGACCAGAAATTGCTTCAGGGGGTAATTTAAAGCGAGTTATTCGTGAAATCTCTTACATGGCGTCAAGGGAGGAAAAAAGGGACAAAGAAGCATCTGGAGAGCCTTTGTATCTCCTATTGTTATTACTTTAAAACCCATGGAATTTATAAAATTTTACTTTGTATTCCCTGGGGTTTTTAAGAAATGTCTCCGGAGGCTGCTCTTTGTTAAGCAAATCCTGGCAATCTATGACCCCCAAGTATTATTATAAACTTCGTGTCATGAAAAATTTTGAAGGAAACTAAAAAAATTAAGTTAAACATACATTTTTGTTTTATAAAAATAATTACTGTGTAACATGGACTTGAGAAACTGCAATAACCGTGATGGCCACTAGAGGGGGCACACACGAAAGAATGGTTTAGCAATTTTCATGTGTTCTTTACTAAAAGAATATACCGTTTTGAGAGCTGAAAGAGGTGTCAGAAGAAATGGTTTTACTTTAAGCCTCTGCCACTTGGACGTGCAATTTTGAGCTGCTTTTCCTTTTTGAGACTCAGCTCCTCATCTGTACAACGAGGCTCTAATACCTACCCTGGGGAAGGCAAAAACAAAGTTACTATTAAAAATTTTTTTAATGTTTATTTATTTTTGAGAGAGAGGAGAGTGAACAAGGAAGGTGCAGAGAGAGAGAGGGAGACACAGAATCCGAATCAGGCTTCAGGCTCTGAGCCGTCAGCACAGAGCCCGATGCAAGGCTCGAATTCACAAACTGTGAGATTATGATTGGAGGTGAGGTGAGGCGTTCAACCAACTGAGCCATCTAGGCGCCCTGAAAACAAAATTATTTTAACATTGATCTGAATAAACAACAGATGAGAAGCGTTAAGAAAATGGAGGGAAAATATGATAAGTTGCACTGTTTTTAATTGAAACATAGTTCAGGACTGTAATAATTAAAAATATCACAATAGAACAGTAACAGATGTTGAGTGATATAGATAATAGAGTAAGTAGAATCAATAATCCAGAAAAAGATAGTGTTGGTATAGTGTTGACTTAAGGTGTGATGACAGAGTCATCTGAAATAAATGAAAAAGGGGCAGATTCTTAATAAACAAAACTTGAGAAAACTAGTAATTTGAAAAAATACTCAGTGTTAAGCCTTGCCTTTCATTATGTGCTAAAACAAATTTCAGCCACATTAAAGAATTTTTAAACTAGGAGAAAATTTAAGCAGATATTTTTGTGATCTCAGGATGAGGGAAGAAAAGAAATGGAAAAATCATAGATGAAATGACTGACCATTAGACTAGATCACATAAAAATTTTTAAATCCTGACAACTAAAAATATTGTGAACAAAATTTGGAAAGAAAAAAACTCTGTAGAACTATGCATAACAAATCCGACAGTTAATTTTATCTTCAATACAAGAATACCCACAAGCTGGAAAGAAAAAAGTCACTGGGAAATTCACCTCAAAAATGGCGATTAATTAGCTCTGTGTGTGTGTGTATTATATTTTAAGGTGTTTGGACTACCAATAATTGAAAAAGTAAAAATTTTAAGTTATATATAATACACCTATTAGAAAATAGTTTCTTAAATTTTAATATTCAGTACTGACAGGGGTGCAATGAAATGGGAAATTTCGTATACTATTAGTGGAAGCATAAATTAATATAACTTGTCTGGAAAGCGATTTTGTAAAATATTTCCCAGCTTTAAAAATGTTTATACATTTTGGTCCTGTAATTCCATATCTAGGGATTCTATAGAAATAGAAATAAGCACAAGATTTGTGTATAAAGATATATACCACTCTCTCCTTTTTATAATGTCACAAAACTGGAAACAAGCAAAACATCCAAAATTAGTGAGAAATAAACTATTATGCAGCTTTGTAAGATGAGGACTTTTTCTGGGGTGCCATGGTGGTTCAGTCGGTTAAGTGTCCAACTCTGGCTCAGGTCGTGATCTCGCGGTTCGTGAGTTCAAGTCCCACACCGGGCTCTGTGCTGACAGCTCATTCTGTGTCTCCCTCTCCCTCTACCCCTCCCTCGCTCATGCTCTGTCTCTCTCTCTCTCCTTCAAAAATAAAATAAACATGAAAAAATAATTTTGAAAGAATTAAAAATAAAATAAAAATGAGGAATTTTTCATGGCTACAAGAAAATATCTAAATATTGTTAGGGGGGAAAAGAACATTACAAAATTGTATGTAAAGTATTATTTCATAGAAATACATTTCCACATACATGGAAAATGCAGGTATGTATGGAAAAATTAGAAGGAAATCAGTCGAAATCATGGCAGTTCCTGTTTCTGACTCTGAGAACATGATTCTTATTTATGGTTCTGTTTATGTTCCAAACTTTCTGTTATGACTCTATATTACTTTTATAAATCAACAAAACCCAGTAAATATTATATTTCTTATGAGACAGTAAATGCCAGCGTGTATAGCATTGAGCCTGGCTCATAGCAAACATTCAATAAATACAATGAGAGAAGGAGAAGGACATTGTTACGCTGCCAGGAGGCTTCTTAGTGAAGTTTCTTGATTTGAAAGAAGAAATAATTGGGGTGCCTGAGTGGCTCATTCATTAGGCGTCTGACGTCGGTTCAGGTCATGATCTCATGGCTTGTGAGTTCAAGCCCCCACGTGGGGCTCTGTGCTGACAACTCTGAGCCTGGAGCCTGCTTCAGATTCTGTGTGTCGCTCTATCTCAGCCCCTTCCCTGCTTGTTTTCTGTCTCTCAAAAATAAGTAAGTGTTAAAAATAATAAAAAAAGAAATAACTTAAAAAATTAAAATAAAAATATTATTCTACTTCTACAGATGAATTTATGACCTGGAGGGTTTTTTGGTGACATGTTTAGAGCAAAACTAGAAACGAGGATGGTGGGATGGGCCCATACTTCCCGAGAGCGAGTGGATGAGGTCCGTATTCCAGGGCAGTGTTTTGAAGGAAAAACATGTAGAAGAAACAAATATGGAAGAAAACAGTAAACAAATTATTCTTTAAAAAATTTTTAATGTTTATTGATTTTTGAGAGAGATAGACAGAACACAAGGGTGGGAGGGACAGAGAGAGAGGGAGGCACAGAATCCGACACAGGCTCCAGGCTCTGAGCTAGCTGTCAGCACAGAGCCCGATGCGGGTCTTGAACCCAAGAACCGTGAGGTCATGACCTGAGTTGAAGTCGGACGCTTAACCGACTGAGCCTCCCAGGTGCCCCTGAATAAGTTATTCTTAGAACTACTGGTACGCATTCAGACTGCGAGGCCGGACCCCGGCAGATCCCGGAGCAGCAGGTGCTGGGCGCACAGGCCGTAGGAGCTGCCGGTGCATGAGGTCCACACGGGGGGAGAGGGTGTGCGGGCCCCCATTCACCCTTCACCAAATATCCTTCGTGGCCTCGGGCGGCAGGCGCTCCTATGGGCGGGCTCCAGGAGGTGTGGCAGCCGGCAGCACCCCCTCCCCGCCCCCGCCGCCCGGTCGAATTTACGAATTTACGAATTTACATCCGGGAGGCCCTGGGGAGCCGCAGACGAGACTCAGGTGATAAGATAAATGGTGAAATCACCAACAGCCTGTTAATCCACAGATAGAACGTAAGTGATTCTGTACATGAAAATAGTGAGAGGAACTACATCTCTCTCCAGAGAGAAGCCTGCGGCATAATCGGCAGTTAAAATTTGACCGAGGACAGCCTGTGCTGATCGCTGTCTGGCTAGTTTTCAGTTTACAGGCGGAGTTTGCGAAGCCGGCAGGGTTTGGACAGGGTGGCTGCCGAGGGAAGGACTTCTATTTATTTATTTATTTAGTGTGTATATATATATATATATTTTTTTTTAAGTTTATTTATTTTGAGAGAGAGAGAGTGCAAGCAGGGGAGGGGCAGTGAGGAGAGACAGAATCCCAAGCAGGCTCCGTGGCATCAGCGCCGAGCCCGATACGGCGCTTGAACTCACGAACTGTGTGATCATGACCTGAGCCGAGATCAAGAGTTGGAAGCTCACCTGACCGAGTCCCCCAGGGCCCCTGAGAGAAAGCAAGGAGAGTCTCCGGAAGTTTCCTGTGCACAGTGTCTGTTAACACTCGCCGTCTTCCCACCTGAGCTTGGCTGCCTCCTCCATTCCTCCGGAGTGCTTTTCTGTCAGGAGATTTGAGTACGGGCCAACACCAGCCTCCGGTGAATGTCGGGTAAGAGCAGGACTTAGTGAGACTCAGTCCTGTTTGTGTCACAGACGAGCGGGTAGCGCATTTGGAAGGAGAGAGCGTATGGTAGGCGGCGTACTCCGTGGGCGTGGCTCGTTACCTTTCCGCTGACTTGAACTTCTGTAAACCCATTCCAGGTGAACTGTTTCATTACACCGACATCTCAGTTTGGAGGCGGACATTTTTCTGTACAATTCTGTTGTGAACCAATAGAACTTCCTGTTTGATCTGAACCCGAACTTGAGGATGTTGATTCCCTGAATTGTGAATGAACTCTTTACTAGTGTTGCAGTCAGAGTGAGGATAAAGGAATCACCCAGCCCCACAGGTGTCCACTTGTGGGGCAGCAAAGTCCCAGTCTGGCCCCAGCTTGACAGACGCAGTACTGCAGTACTCGATTCCCGCCAGGGCCGCTGGGTGTCACCAGGCTCTCAGGCACTGAGTCTCAACTCTGTTTCCAAGTTTCAATATTGGTGGAGGGAAGGATAGGGGAAACCTTACCAGCAATCCTTTGATAGAGAGAGAGAGCACGCACACACAAGTGCAAGGGAGGGAGGGGGAGAGGGGAAGAGAGAGAGAGAGAGAGAGAGAGAGAGAGAGAGAGAGAGAGAATCTCAAGCAGGCTCCACACCTAGAGTAGAGCCTGATTTGGAACTCAATCCCATGACCCTGGGATCATGACCTGAGCCAAAATCAGGAGTTGGACGCTTAACTGACTGAGCCACCCAGGTGCCCAAGCTTAAAATATTTTATTTCAGTTTCTAGACTGTTAAACAGAATTAGATTACAACAGGAAAAGAAAAGCGAGATCACACCACAGGCCACCATTTACTCTGAGTAATAAAATGTTGTGGGAAGCGTTTCCTGTTGTCGTGAAATTGCAACTAAGGCCACAGTACTTCCCACCTCGTACGTTCCAAATTCAAGATGTACCAGGAACGAACCAGGAGCTCTTTCCTCAGGATTTATTGGCAGTCAACAAACCTGAACTGGCCCTGCCCTCCTTAGCCCCTCCCCCACGTCCTAACTAAGAAGAGGCGGGGGTCCTAGGCTTTGTGGAAGTACAGTTAGAATTCACCTCGGGAGGCTGTCCTCTCCCCCCGTCGGGGTGGAGGGATCTATGCCTTTTGTATCCCCCCCGTGTGATCTCCTTTCCAATTATCTCCAAGGTTAGGGACTTCACATCTACAGAATCCCTTTTGCCACATAATGTGACATAGTCACAGAGGTGACGCCATTGTGTTCACAGGTTCCACTGATACTCAGGGGGAGAGTATTATTCCAGGATGTGACACCAGGGAACTGGAGTCTTAGGGGCATCCTAGGATTCTGCCTTAGGAGGGGTTCCCCTCATCCCATGGCCAAGCACGGGCCTAAGACAGTCGCTCATAGAGACTGGAGTTCAGCAAGGCAGGGACGTGGGCTCTTGCTAAGGCATAGACCCCACGTTACCGTCAGGCCACAAGGAACTGAGTGGGGTAAGGTCTTAGCCAGCATCTGAGGAGCGGGGCACAGAATCTCCTTCTTGCTGAGGTTTGAACACAGACGTGGAAGACTCGTGCCCACCTGCAGGCTGGAGAGAGCACAGGAGTGTATGCGAGGGGACCTTTTAGTTTCTGGGGGCTCTGCCTGAAGGAACACAAATTATCTGAGAGGCAGAGCCAATAAGCTGCTTGCCAGGGGGCCAGGAGCCAGGCAAATGAGCGTGAGGTGGAGGTGTTTAAGTTTTGAAGAAAAAAAATTTTTTATTGTGTTGAAATATACATGATATAAAATTTATCACTTTAATAATTTTAAATGTATGACTTAGGGGCACTAGGTATATTCACAACAACCGTCACCCCTTATTTATCTCCAGGACTTTTTCATCTTCCCAAGCTGAAACTTTGTCCCCACTAAACATTAACTCCCGATTCGGCCTTCCTCCAGCCCCTGGCCCCCACCATGCTTTCTGTCTCTACGGATTTCCCTACACTTTATATATATATGGAATCATACACTGCCTATCTTCTTTTTCTGGCTTCTTTCACTTAGCATAATGTTTTCAAGTTCATTCCTGTTTTAACATATATATTAGAATTTCCTTCCTTCTTAAGGCTGAATAATTTTCCATTGAATGGACATACCACATTTGTTTATTCTTTCATCTGTCAACAGATACTTGGCTTGCTTCTACCTTTTGGCTCTTGTGGACAAGGCTGTGCACATGGGTGCACAAGTATCTGTTCAAGTATCTGCTTTCAGTGGTTTGGTATATTCGCCCAGGTGTGGGATTGCTGAATCATGTGATGATTCTGTGTTTGACTTTTTGAGCAGCCGCCATATTGCTTTCCACCGTGGTTGTACCTTTGTACATTCCCACCGGCAGTGCGTGTAGGAGAGTTCCCATATTTTGTCTGTTGTTGCTGTTGGTTTTAATAATTAGAACTGATTCTGAAAAACAAGAATGAGACTGGATTCATAACCAAAACTGTTAGAGAAGTTATTAAATCTGGCCAATCTGATCACTGACATACTGCAAGTCTGTGGGAAATGGCATTTCACAGACGGCAGCTGGGGGCAGATACTGACAGCAATAAAACTGCTTCATGCTTATGCCTCAACAAGGTGAGACTCCTGAGTAAGCTAGTCATAGGAACAAACAAATAGGTAAAAGAGAATTTTCCTCCCTTGGCTTTTTCTTCAAATGCTTGCTAACTTTGAAAATGATTCACATAAGAATGTAGCAGGCTAAACATATGTATTGCCTTCATCACTTCACCTCCCTTTCATTTTTTTTCTTTTCATTAATGTTTATTTATTTTTGAAAGAGAGAGAGGGCAGGGAAGGGGCAAGAGAGGGAGGGACAGAGGATCCCAAGCGGGCTTTGCACTGACAGCAGAGAACCCGATGTGGGACCGTGAGATCATGACCTGAGCCGAAGTCGGACGTTTAACTGACCGAGCCACCCAGGTGCCCCCTATTTATTTCCTAACCCCCTACCATCTGGGTTCTAGTCCCACAACTATTCTGAAGCTGTGTTCTTTTAGGCCTCATCATGATTTTCAATCTCTTAACAGTTGAGATCATCCATTAAATCTAAGTATTTTCCCCAAAGTTGAATCTTTCAAGCAGAGTTCACCCTGCTTTCCTTGGGCAAAGACATTCATCAGCCTGACCTCACCTATTACTTCTATGACAATGACCTGAAAAATCTTCACCTCTGGGCTTTATTCATTCCATTGAACAAACGGAGTGTCTACTCTGGTTTCCGTTGGGAGCCTTGTTTTAAACTGTGTGCCAGCATCTCATGAAATTCATCCATCCACCCATCACCCTATCTGGTTGTGAAAGGCCAGCCTCTCTCCGTAGGTGGCTTGAGCTGGGAGAAGTATAAGCACACAGTTAATCATTCTGCGTGATATGCACACAGGAGTACTCCGCTGGCATCTCAAGAGGGAGATTGGGATCCTGAAGGAGGAAACGGAAGGGTCAGGAGAGGTGGGAAGCAGGGAGGGCTAGCTAACAACACGATGGAAGACCAGGGCCTGTGGAGAGTCTCATAGAACATTCTCTTTATGGGAACGCGGGGCTTCGGGAGAGCAATGTCTGACAGCAGGGTTCAAGTGTTTGCACACTGTGTGCCATTCCCGGTGCTACTCCCAAACTTCCTCACACCCGCGGCTCTTTGGGGGAATGGAAAGGGTCGTAGCCCATGATTTTCAGGAAAGCAAGGAGAAGTAAAATAGAGCTGGGTGTAATCATTTGGAGTCGGAGGGCAGCAGAGAAATAAATTGCAGTGTGGGTAAGAAAGCAAATCCCCATGTCCTTGGGTATGTTAGAGACGTATTTGTTCTAGGTTCTGCCATCATCACTACCTAAGTCGTTAATTTTGATATTAAGTCAAAGAGTGACCTTGAGAAGTGGGAGGCCAAGGAGGTGCTTGGATCATATAATAGTCACAAACAGGCCGTGAACCCAGGGCATCAGGTGCCTGTGTTCAGAATTGTGAGAGCACTCGTGGGACCAGCTGCATGTGTTTACTGCCGTGAAGCGTTTGGCACTCAGCCTTTGGCTTCCTTCTTGGGCCCTAATCTTCTTTCTTAAGCTCTTTAAAAGGCCTGGAGACCCTCGTTCTCACATTTCAGGAGTATAGTAATATTCATGCTTCTTATCTTTATATCATTTCTCAGTTTACAGAACTCATTCACACACATTTTATTCTCATAATGCTCTGAGAAGGTATTATTCTTCCCACTTCATAGATGAGGAAACTGAGGTTCAAAAGGGTTCAATGACTCGCTCAAACTCACGCATGTAGTAAGTGTAGTAAGTGAGAATTCTGTCTGTCGCGCTCTCCTTGCCGCTGGACTGCCTTCGTGCGCGCTTCCGACGAGGAAAAACGGTTCTGATTCGAGCATCTCTCTCTATAAAACCAATTAAGGGGGTTGTGCTCCTGTTGTTGACTATATACGAGGTTGCAAGTTAGTATTGGGGAAAAGTCTGACCTTTATGAGAGCTTAGGAAATAGTAAGAAACATTCAGATGTGGAAATCTCCCCTTCTTAAGGATCCATCTGAGTGGAATCAGCTGAGGAGGTGCTAAGATGCCTTTCCCAGCTGCAGAAAGGTTGAGAACGGCATAAAAACCCACTAAGAGTTTGATGGAAGGATTCAAGCATTTTCCTTCAGGATTTCATACACAGTTGCTAAACGCCCAATACAGAGCACTGTTAACACGGACGAAGAGACTCTGCTTCCGTGTAGCCCGCAGACCTAACGCAGAGCAATTGCAGGAGTACAGCTCACAGACCTAAAGCATCACGTCTTTCCAGGGGGGCCTAAGCCCTGGGTCTCAGCCAAACCCCAGAAACTGCAAAGGGCTGACGCCGCGGGATCCGTGTGCACAGACCTCAGCGTCCTGCCCATCTTCACATCTCTGTTTGGTTTTACTCGGAAGCCCTGAGCCAGGCTGGGGGGGGGACAGAAGGGGAGTGCGTGCCAGGTGGGCGCTGGGGAGAGCCGCCAGGGTGCAGAGTTCGCGTCAGCCTCTGGGTCTCCCAGGCAGGGCAGGTGGGCCACCCTGTGAGCAGTATGTTATGGCGGGAGAAAAATTATCCTCAATGGGGTATTTAAATACGCACGTTTCCAAGCAACTATTCGAGGACCACAGGGCCGGCTGGCATTCAGTGGTCCTCCCCTCCTCTGGCTGCGGCTTCAGTCACCGGCAGTCACGGTCCAAAGCAGATGATCCTCCTTCCGCTGGATGATCAGAAGGTCACCAGGAGCGTCACGCTGTGTCATCCCCCTCACTTCATCTCATCACACAGGCATTTAATCATCTCACATCGTCACAAGAAGGGCGAGTACAGCGCCATACAGTGCATGACTTTTATTACAGTACATCATTACCATTGTTCTGCTTTATTATTAGTAAGTGTTGTTAGTCGCTTACTGTGCCTAATTTAGAAGTTACACTTTATCATCGTTGTGTTCGTACAGGAAAAAACGTAGTGTATGTGACTTCAGGCACCGCTGGGGAGGGTGGGAACGTGTTCCCACGGATAAGAGCCATCGTACCAGCAACTCTATAATAGGCTTGAGTTGTGTCTCTTGTCCGCTCATTTCCCAGGTTTGCTAAGAAGAGCAAAATTAAGTCATTTAATTTTCATTGACTTTCCCTTCCCCTTCCTCTCCTGGGAGGAAAACAGGCCCGGTTAGATTCATAAATTGAATAGTTTAAGCAATTAAGATCTGACTCCAGAGCTAACTAGGATAGATTAGTAAGGAAGGAGGCATCTGATTTAGTAAGTGGGATGGCATGATAAAGAGTAAGCCATTCTAAATCCCACTCTGCTAAAAAAAATTGTGTTAAGAAATTCTCAATGTTTGAAACGTTTCCAAGAGGGCCAGATACTTTTTCCTTTCATCAGTGCGTTTACAACAAGGTATCTGTAAGTCGTGAGGGCCTTTGTGCATTAAGATTGTGCAGGTTGCACACAGGAATATTTCCCTTGCTCAAGATGAGCTTCTTGTGTAGCTCTGGCCCCTACGGTGGTTTTCTTGCCTCGGTCTCAGAATGTTTTTCCGACACTAATTCGTGACGTAGATGATGGAGAAACTGAAGCTCCAAGAGACCCAGAAGAAGGACGTGGTTCCTAATCCCCAACCTGTAACTTTCTTCCAAAGACGAGAAAAACCTTTGCCAATTCAGGGACACTGCCTGACAGGCAGAGTTGCTATAAAAGCGGTGAATGCATTATTATTATTTAAAAAAAATTTTTTAATGCTTATTTATATTTGAAAGAGAGCAAGAGTGCAAGCAGGGGAGGGGCAGAGAGAGAGGGAGACAGAGAATCTGAAGCAGGCTCTAGGCTCTGAGCTGTCAGCACACAGCACACAGGCCTGGAACCCATGGACTGTAAGATGACCTGGGCTGAAATAAAGAGTTGGATGCTCAACTGACTGAGCCACCCCGGTGGCCCAGCAGTGCATTATTATTATTTTTTAATATTTATTTTATTTGGGGAGGATAGGTAGAGAGAGAGAGATCCCCAAGAATCTTCCCTGTCTGTGTGGACCCCAACGTGGGGCTCAAACCCATGAACCATGAGATCATGACCTGAGCTGAAATCAAGAGTTGGACGCTCGACTGACTGAGCCACGCAGGTGCCCCCTGAAAGCAGTATGTTATTAAAACAAGGCTGGACGATGACTTGCTATGATTTTTGGCAAAATAGATTTCAGATAATTAATTGAAAAAAAAAATACAGGGACACCTAGTCGCTCAGTCGGTCAAGCATCCAACTTTTGGTTTCAGCACAGGTCATGTTCGCGGTTCATGAGTTCAAGCCCTGCATGGGGCTCCGTGCAGACAGTGTGGAGCCTGCTTGGGATTCACTCTCTTACCCTCTCTCTCTGCCCCTCCCCTGCTCACTCTCTATCTCTTTCTCTAGAAAATACATAAAAAAAAACATTTAAAAAAGAAAAAAGCCATAC
Source organism: Helogale parvula (assembly GCA_004023845.1). Lineage (NCBI taxonomy): Eukaryota > Metazoa > Chordata > Mammalia > Carnivora > Herpestidae > Helogale > Helogale parvula. The sequence goes on along the minus strand of PJEM01004509.1, from coordinate 84,764 downwards.
ACATCAGCCTGCAGAGGGGAAGGAATATTTAAATTATTTTAAAACTATATAGCTTTTGTCGTCTTGCCCAGGGAAGAGATACCTGTGGGGTGGCGATTGCTGTGTATGTTTAAGTAAGTGAATAAGTATCTAGTGACTGAAACAGGAGGACCTGCGTGCGCCAGGGCAGTGTGACATTTCAGCACCAGCCCGAGGTGACCCCCCCCCCCTTAGGTCTGATCGCTATCCCGTGACGCACTGTTTGCCATCTCTGGGGCCTTCCATTTCACGCGGGCTTGCCGTCCAAAGCACCGCACAAACCGTGCTCCGGGGAAAGAGCCTTCCTGGCAGCTGTCTCCAGATTGTGTGTGACCCAGTTGTCCTCCAAGTCAGAGCCGATGAGGAGAGGGGGTGAGGTGGGAGGGCCCAGGGTCCCCCACTGCTGCTGGAACTGCCGGTGGCTTTCAGAGGGGGCCGGGGGAGGGGCAGGCAGCACCCCAGTCCCCCCCCACCCCGGGCTTGGCTGACTTGGCCTGTGCCCACGTTTTCGTGCGGAAGGCTCGGATGAGGACTCCTGACCCTGCTCACGTGCAGCTCCTGAAATCAGTGACCCTTTAGGAGCCCACTGAATTGTACTTTTTCGGTTTTCACGAATGCCACAGGACCAAGACGCTTGACGTAAAAGAACTTGGGGAGCTCACAGTTGTAAGTATGACTCAATTCCTCTGTGATTAATAAGCAGTCAGGCTGGAACAAAGCCTGGTCGGTGGGGAGTTACTGACGCCTGTAAATCCTCCTCCCAGTGGGTCCTACTCACTCACTCAGCAGCTCACCAGGCTCAGCCAGCCTCTCCAGCGCAACATCGTCTCCATCTGACCCCCAGATCCCCTCATTTCTGTCCTCCCTCAAATCTCTCCCTTCTATAAGTGGCTCACATCCTGGCCTGTCAGAGACCTCCCTGGTCCTTGAAACTCATTAAAAAAAAATTTATTGGGGCACCTGGGTGGCTCAGTCGGTTAATCGTCCGGCTTCGGCTCAGGTCATGATCTCACGATTGTGGGTTCAAGCCCTGCGTCGGGCTCTGTGCTGACAGCTAGCTCAGAGCCTAGAGCCTGCTTCGGATTCTGTGTCTCCCACTCTCTCTGACCCTCCCCTGCTCACACTATCTCTCTCTGTCTCTCAAAAATAAATAAAAAACATAAAAAAAATATTTATTCGTTTTTGAGAGACAGAGACAGAGCACCAGTGGGGGAGGGGAAGAGAGAGAGGGAGACACAGAATCCAAAGCAGGCTCTAGGCTCTGAGAGCCTGACGCAGAGCTCAAACTCACGAACTGTGGGATCATGACCGAAGCCAAAGTTGGAAACTTAACTGGCTGAGCCACCAGGGCACCCGCTTGTAAATGCCACCTCTTTGATGGAGATTTCTTCAGTGTCCCCCAAACAGCCTTCCTTCCTCCTTTGTCCCTCTTTCTCTGTTTATAGTGGTTGGAATGTTCCGCCTGGAGGCTTGGCTATTTCTGTGCCCCTCCCCTGATCTCAGATCTCTCTGTACCCCCCCATCCCCCAACCCCGTGGCACCTGGCACGTGGAATCAACTCACCATTTCTAAAAGGAAACTGATTTGGAGTAGGCGGAGACCAAATGGAAGGGGGTGCACAAGAGACTAGGGGGTCAGGAAGGGAGGCAGAGGCTGGTGGGCAAATGCGAGGGACTAGTAGGGTGATGGCCCACAGAGGCGGCCGCCCTGAGCGCACACTCATCCAGTGTGACAGCGTCTAGAAAGACGTGTGGATTCTTTTCTTATATATTAATTTTTTTAAATTTACATCCAAGTTAGCACATGGTGCAACAGTGATTTCAGGAGATTCCTTAATGACCCTCACCCGTTTAGCCCATCCCCCCACAACCCCTCCAGCAACCTCTGCTTGTTCTCCATATTTAAGAGCCTCTTATGTTTTTGTCCCCTCTCCTGTTTTTATATTCTTTTTGCTTCGCTTCATTACGTTCATCTGTTTTGCATCTTAAAGTCATATGATATTTGTCTTTCTCTGACTAATTTCGCTGAGCATGAGACCCTCTAATTCCATCCGTGTAGTTGCAAATGATAAGATTTCATTTTTTGATTGCCGAGTAATACTCCATGGTATGTGTATATATACCACATCTTCTTTATCCATTTATCTATCGAGGACATTTGGGTTCTTTCCATACTTTGGCTGTTGTCGATAGCGCTGCTATAAACATTGGGGTGCATATGTCCCTTCGAATCAGCACCCCTGTATCCCTTGGAAAAATACCTAGTAGTGCAATTGCTGAGTTGCAGGGTAGTTCTATTTTTAATTTTTCGAGGAGCCTCCACACTGTTTTGCAGAGCGGCTGCACCAGTTTGCGTTCCCACCAGCAGTGCAAAAGGGCTCCTCTTTCTCCGCATCCTCGCCAACATCTGCTGTTGCCTGAGTTGTTGATTTTAGCCACTCTGACCAGTGTGAGGTGGCGTCTCGGTGTGGTTTTGATTTGTTTTTCCCTGATGATGAGTGACGTTGAGCATCATTTCATGTGTCAGTTGGCCATCTGGATGTCTTCTTTGGAGAAGTGTCTGTTCAGAGACATGTAGATTCCGATGGACCCTGCCCCTTAGACGGGCGCACAGGCACTCAGGGAGCGGGCCAGAGCGCTAGCACTCAGAGCGCAAGCTCTGCAGGGGCTGATGGCACCCATGGGTCCTGTAGGCACAGCGCACCATCAGTGCTCTTGGAGCCCTGAGACTCCAACAGCAGGGGCACCGGGTGGGGGACAGGCCACAGTGTCCAGAGCAATCACAGCTGAGTGACAGGCTCCAGGTTCAGAGGAGGAGTCCCTGCCGGGCTTGACGGGGCACAGCGGGGCGCAGGTCCACGGATAAGGCCGGGCTCCAGGAGACTGTCCACTCTGGAGTCCCATGTCATCCAGCTCACACAGATGAGCCCCTCGCCGATTTTTAAGGTTTTCCAGAAAAGGAGATTGTGTTCCTTTCTTCCACAGGGAAGGTTGCTTTCTTGGGTTCCTTAAGGGTGCAGCTGTGAACTACCAAGGCTGCCTGTTTAGTGAGGCCCTGATTCAAGGTCATCGTGCAGGGCTGCCGTCCAGCCCTAAATTCTCCAGCTTAAACAGCAGAGAGGACACGCTGTGCGCGGTGACCACTAGTGGATGGGATGCGTGCAGAATTTGCCTTGTGCTTTCTGGATTCCGAAACCAGCCCAGGGGGTCCCGGGGGGGCAATTCAAGGCACCCCACACGGAGCCCAGGGGTCCAGCAAACAAACCCACAAGGCGCCAGCAGGCCTCCAGATTTAAACACACTGCGTCCTGCCTAATGTTTTCTGGAGGCGGGGGAGCGGTTCAGCCTAGAACATTCTGCCTCAAAGAAACCTGTTACCATAAATTTGAAATGGATTCAGGGTCAGTGTTTAGAAAAGGAGTCAAGAGACTTTGAGGGGACTCTTTATTTTGAGAGAGAGAGAGCTCATGCAGTGAAGGGCAGAGAGAGAGAGAGAATCCCGAGCAGGCTCCACACCAGTAGCACAGAACCTGATGTGGGGCTCGAACTCATGAACCGTGAGATCATGACCTGAGCCAAAACCGAGATCAGTCGCTTAACCACCTGAGCCACCCAGGTGCCCCTATTTCTCCTACTCTTAATTAAGTCTGCCTCATGGAAGAAGTAAAAGATTTAAAGAAAAAAAAAGATTATGGACTGTGGGACGCCCCCCTGAATTTTCAAGTGGAACAAAATCCCCGGTATGGAGTCCCCACATAGAGTCCCGGCTCCTGTTTAGTCTCAGGTCTTGATTCCTCTCTTTTTTTATTTTTAGTACCAGAGAACAAAATCAGCAGCCTCACACAAATGAGTTGGACCCATATTGGAAGTTCTGCCATCAAGTGGACCCACAGAGCCCCCAGAGGTGAGTTATTTCATTGGCTTGTGACTTTATTTCTCCATGTGCAGACCTGTGGCCCCCCTTGCTCAAGATGCGGTCAGGGACATTCAAGTTTAAATAAATCCAGGTTCTCAGTAAGTATTAACTAAATATATATATACCTCCAACATGCTTTTTTTTTAAGTTTATTTATTTATTTTGAGAGAGACAGCATGGATGGGGCAGAGAGGGGGATTCCCAGGCAGGCTCCACACTGCCAACGCTGAGCCCGGTGTGGGGCTCAAACTCATGAACCGTGAGATCATGACCTGAACCAAAGTTAGATGACTGACTGGCCGAGCCACCAGGCGCCTCCAACATACTTCTGACTACAAGTGGGAAGGACAGTGACCCGAAGCTTGAGTTCCCCCTTTTAATCATGCGTTTGAAAAGAACTACTTCTTTCTTTTTATGGAAAAAAAAAAAAACCCACTCCCCCCAGAGAAAACAAAACAAACCCAACCACTCATTTTGCTCATTAAACTGTTATGATTTTCTTCAATAAAGGGTCTGGAATAGGTAGAAGTTCCCTAAAACCATGGCAAAGATGGCTCTCGCCTCACTAGGGGTTTGATGGCAGCTGACTGCAGCTCATGTAGTTGGCGTCATTTGGGAGGACTGAAACTTATCCTTGGAGTGTCCTCCTTCTAATGGTTCCTGTTTGGATAGAGTCTCTTCAAAATCCATTAAACATCCTGTTTTCTTCCTAATCACGGTCCACTGGATCTAGGGTCATCATAACATTCCAGTGGCATTAAGGAGGTGTGATTCAGTCCTGTCATCAGTGGGTCACTGTGGTTGTTTCCCCCTCGGGGCTAAATGATCATGTGCTTTGGGATCGTGTGTCTACTTGGTGCTATTGCCTGTATTTGTCAGTCTGGATATTTTGAGTCTCTCCACCTTGCTGTGGGCTGTGAGAGCAGATGCTAAGCTTGTTGGACTAGGTCCATAACGAGATAACATTGGCCCTGAACGCCAGGTGTCAGGAGCTCTGCGGCGAAGACATTCAGCTTGCGCTACTGCTCTCCAGCGGCCCCTGATTTCTGCTGCGGCAGCCACGTGTCTCCGCCTGGGGCTCCGCGGTTGGAGCCCTTGAGTGACGCCAAGCCAGTCAGGGCGTTGCATTCCCCTAGGCATGTGATTGGTCCAGAGCTGATATATGGACCCAACGAGGTCCAATCGCAGTGTTCTCAGCATCTCTAGTTGATGATGCGTGATAAGGGCATACCTGCTCGCTCTTGGACCGCGTCTGTGCGCAGTCATCCTGGCACCATTAGTGAGCTCGCTATGGGATAGGCTGATATCAATGAAGGCAGGATGGAGAGAAGGATTGTAACAGTTCTTTGGCGACACCTTTTTTTTAATGCTCATTTATTTTTGAGAGAGAGAGATACAGAATGTGAGTGGGTTAGGGGCAGAAAGAGAGGGAGACACAGAACCTGAAGCAGGCTCCAGGCTCTGAGCTGTCAGCACAGAGCTTGATGGGGGGCTCGAACTCACAACTGTGAGATCATGACCGGAGCTGAAGTTGGACACTTAACCGACTGAGCCACCCAGGTGCCCCATTTGGTGACATCTTCTAAGCACTAGCTTAACTATTGCCTAAAGGTCCCCAGACCTCTGGATATTTCTTTCTTTCTTTTTTTTTTTTCTTAATGAGACTTAAATGATAAATCTCCTTATTGTCTAAGCCAGTTTGAGTTATCTTTTCTGATATTTACATCACATAATGTGAAAGAATTTTTTACTTGTACGTGGTATAAAATCTCTTTTGGTGCTTCAGAATATTGATATACTCCTGGTAATATATGGGTATCCACTTAGTCTTTAAATTGCACGTATGCATTATATGCACTTTTGTATGTATGATATTTCACTATATAAAAGAAAATAGATATTACCATTATATACCCATTTAGGCAGAATAACCAATAACATTAATTCAAAAAGTATTTATCATATGCCGGACACATTCTTGGTCCTAGGATTTGGTGGGGAAACAAGACAAAAGTTCTCACTCAAAACTATATAATTTTCAAAACACAGGATATCTAGTAATGTTAGGTAATGATATGTGCCGTGGAAAAAAGTAGAGAAAGTTAAGGGAGAAACAGAAATGTGCTATTATTTTAGGCAGTGTGATAGAGAAGGCATCTCTGATGAGATGATGTTGGAGCAGAGACCTGAAGGAAGGTGAGGAGGTGAACCTTGAAGATATTGAGGGATTTTGGAAGAGCTACCCAGGCAGGGGGAACAGTGTATGCAAAGGTCCTGAGGTAGGAGTGAGCTTGGAGTGCTCTGGAAACAGCATGGAGGCTGGTAGCCTGGAGTGCAAGGGCCGAGGGACAGGGTAGCAGGATGGCAGCTAGGAACACAGCCTCCCAGGCTGTGGCAAAGACAAGCTAAAGTCAGAGAGAGATGGGCTATGTTTGGAGGACTTTGAACAGGAAGCATTAGGATCTAACAGCATTCCAAGGATCACCGTCGCTATGTGGAGAACAGTGTGTAGAGCGTCAAGGCGACCCGAGGAGGCCAGTTAGGAGGCTCTTGCATTATTCCAGGTGAGAGAAACAGTGGCCTGGACTTTATTAGCAGAAGGGAGGGTGAAAGGTGGTCAGACCCCAAAAGTAGAGCCTAGAGTTGGTCAGGGAACATGGGTATGATGTGGCATGGGAGACAGCAAGAGGAATGGAGGACGCTTCCAAGTTTTCCCCATAGGCACCCTTGGAGGAGGAGCGGGTTTGGGGGAAGAATCAAGAGTTCTGTTTGGGGGCACCCGGGTGGCTCAGTCAGTTGAGGGTCCAACTCTTGATTTCAGCTCAAGTCATGATCTCATGGTTCGTGGGATCGAGCCCCGTGTCAGGCTCTGCACTGACAGTGCCGCACTTGCTTGAGATTCACCCTCTCTCTCTCTCTGCCCTCCCCCTTCTCTTAAAAATATATAAGTAAACATTAAAAAATAGTTCTGTTTTAGACTTGTTAAATATCTGATGCCTGGGTAGACGCTCGCGCGGAGCTCGGGGGCAGAGGGATGTGCAAACGTGGACTTAAGAGAAGACGGGGCGCTGCTTGGGGACTTACTCCGCCTTGCCGTTGCTTCTCCCGTCAGTGACTGGTGGACACTCTGAACACTGGTGGTCTTAACTGCCATCATGCAGGGGCACCACCCCTGCTAAGTGTGCTGCCTCACATGGACTGATTCCCGTGTCTGGTCCGGAGCTCATGGCACTGGGGGACGGAACATACGACACAGAACCCTCCGGAAGCGTTCCTGCCTGGCACTGTCCACCACCACCGGACAAGGCGGGCTGTGCTCAGACGCCGCTCCCCCCGGCACCTTCCAGAGGCACATGCACAGCTCTGGCCAAGAACACAGGCTGTTGCAGTTTAACTTTTGCTCCCCGGGTCCTCCAGCGCTGTGGATTCTGTCCTTCCGCGGCTGCTGCCGTGCCCCCTGCCGAGTGACCGAGGGAGCCCGTAAATGCAGCTGTAGTGCGGAGAGCGGGTGACGTCAGGATGGCCTGGGACGGTGACGGCCCTGCCCTGGCTACTCGGTCACGTCTGACCTTTGACACTCCAGCCTCGGCAGCATGCACAGCATCGAATGTGAAACCAGACGTGGAGCCTGCCGGCCCTGGGCCCTGGCTCCTTTATCCTCAGCGTAGGGCTCTAGCAGACGCACTTATGCCTTAGTTCTGGGTGTGTTCTCTGTACAAATACCTAGTCTAGATGCCACAGTGAACACCAACCATAATGTTCTAGGAGTTCAGATAAAAAGTGCTCGCCTGGGGCGGTGCGGTGGCTCAGTGGGTTAAGCCTTCGACTTCAGCTCAGTCATGGCCTTGAGGTTCATAAGATTCAGGCTCTGTGCTGACATCTTGGAGCCTGGAGCCTGCTTCGGATTCTATGTCTCCCTCTCTCTCTGCCCCTCCCCACCTCGTGCTCGGTCTCTCTCTCGAAGATGGAAAAACATTGAAAAAAGATATTTTTTAAAAAATGCTCGCTTAGGGCCGCCCGGGTGGCTCAATCAGTTAAGCGTCCAACTTCCGCTCAGGTCATGATCTCGTGGTTCATGGGTTCGAGCCCCGCATCGGGCTCTGTGCTGACAGCTAGCTCAGAGCCTGGAGCCTGTCTTCAGATTCTGTGTCTCGCTCTCTTTCTGACTCTCCCCTGCTCATGCTGTCTCTCTCTCTCTCAAAAATAAATAAAAACATTTAAAAAAAAAAGTTTTTTTTTAAAATGCTCGCTTCACCTAGCCGAATTCTTTCTCCATTTTCCAAAAGGAAGAGGAGGAAAAGGAGAGGCGTGATGGTGCCCTGTAACTCCGGAGGTGATCTCCGGAGCACTCGGGCTTTGGAAGGATTAAGCCTCCCTTGAGGCACCCAAGCCCAAACACTCCTTGTAGTTTTGCATTCAAATTAACTAATGAGATAAGCCTCCGGTTCAGTTTCCTGTCTTTGGTTATAATTGCTATTGCGGTCTTACTAATCATTTCCTGCAGTTTTTCCTTCTTTTGCTACGATAAATATTAATGCCTTTAATTTTCCATTCCTCCTTCGGCCTGGGGAGTCTGTTAAGAGAGAGGAGTTCTTATTCTCTAGTCTGCCTTTCTCAGCAATGAACAATTTTCATTTTTTCTAGAACAGACTTCTCTGGGTTACTCTTCAGTGCAAACCTTCACTTTTGTTACTTTGTTCAAAAACGAATGAGAATCCCGCAACAGCCAGAGTTGAATCCACGAATCTGAGGTTCTTTGTGGTCTCTTTTCCATCGTTTTCTCTCAAGAGTCTTTGAAGTGGGTTTCTAGGGGCCTGTCAGACATGATGTACAACATTTTGTGCGAATATGAGTAACGCTCCCCCCAACCCCAATAAAGATGGCATAACTGTCATCAGGTTTTCTATACGTTTGACTAAAATGAACTCAGAAACCTGAAGGGGCTCCACTTAATCATTATGGGGATTGTTGCTTTGGGCAAATCGGGCAGCAAGCCTTACCTACCTGAGAACAAAGAGAAGATCTTCTAGAGACTATAGGAAAAAGGCGACCTTCTTCTTCCTTAGATCCACAGAACATGTGAACTAAAAATTTCCTCTTCCCCAGCTCTTCCTCATCCCACCGATGCAGGGACCGCTTTCTTAAAATGGTGGGCGATGTGCCCAAAGTCTCACAGCTAAGCTGTTGTAGAGGCAGGACTAGAATCTGAGTCTGGTTCTTGATTCTGTTCCCCCTCCACATTCCATCGCCAACAGCAAGATGACCGCTAGCACTCCCGAATATTCTGTACCCCAGATGCTTCTCTCGTCACTAGGCCGCACCCGTTTACTCTCTCCAATTGAAACACGTTCGTTGTGAGTACCTACGTCGAGGTACCTAAATGGGATGCCTGGGTGGCTCAGTCAGTTAAGCATTCAACTTCGGCTCAGGTCATGATCTCACAGTTTGAGAATCTAAGCCCCGAATTGGGCCCTCTGTTATCAGCACTGAGCCTGCTTCAGATCCTCTGACCCCCTCTCTCTGCCCCTCCCCTGCTTGTATCCTCGCTTTCTCTCTCTCTCAAAAATAAAAACATTGAAAAAAATAATTTAAAAAATAAAAGTACATAAGTAATATTTAGTAATTGAAAAGAAACCTCCAGAGCCACGTAAAGGGTCTGTATGTCGGAAACCTAGGAAATCATTTCTTGTCCTTCCCAGCCCACAGAGCACGGCCTGTGTAGATCGCGTCCCGCGCGCCTTACGTCCTGAGTTATCTCTGTGTCCAGGCCCCTTGTTTCTCCCGGGATTGCAGGGCCTCTGAAGACAAGGACTTCCTATTGAATGGTTTTCTATCTCAGAGGATCTAGCCCACAGGCCTTTTAATAAGGCAGATATTGTGGAAGGATTAGCACTGTTTGCACCTTCTATTACACCTTTAAGACATGATCTAGGTGTCACCCTTGTGCACCATAATTCATAAGCTCAAATGCCTCGAGGATCAGGCAGATAATTTAAATTAATGAAACAAAACGAATGTAGGACTGTGGGGTAGTGGGAAGAGTGGACCACTGGGAAGTTTATGCTCCATCCGATTTAATGTTAAAAAAAAAATGCACTTCGAGGCCAAACTTCCAGCGATGGCAGTGTGACAAGGTCCAGAGACTCCTCTCCCACAAAACAAGCAGAAAACTGGAACCAACAAACCAACAAAACCAGTTATTTCTAAGCCCTGGAAATTGGCCAAAGGCAGATAACAAATTGAAAAGCATTTACTCGTGAAAAATGGCTAGAGCTTCAGAGCTTCAGGAAGGAACGGCGGGGTCTGTGGCCTTTTTGTCCGTTCTGCTGCGTTCCCCGACCTCCTCCCCTGTTCTGTGCCCGGCTCTATCAGCAAGGGGCTGACCAGAAAAAACAAAACAAAACAAAAAACCAAGTTTGCTGCCAAAGGGAGCAAATCAGTTTTGGGCAGGGGGCGAAAGGCTGCAGTGTGGGCAATAACAGGACTCAGCCGGAAACGGATGGGGAAAGTCACGGCGCCGCAGGTGCGAGAACGTGCTCCTGGCTGGGGCACGCAGCAGAGCAGCCCTACATTGAACAGGAAATCTTGGAATGGGAGAGCTAGAGAAAGGCTAGATGGGCTCTCACACACCCCCGGCTTCCTGGGAAGCTACGGGCCCACGTGCGTGAGACCCCGCACAGCCCAGCGGAAAGTGAAAAGCAAGGCAGCTTAGCGCTGGCTGAACGTCAGACTCCATCCCCAACCCCCACACGCATCTCTGCGCAGGGGTGGAACCTTCTGGGCCTGCGGTGTTGGAGAAAACCCTCCACCCAAATCCCCTGGCTGGCCATGAAGCCACACAGAAACAGGGCAGTCCCCAGGAAATTGGGCTACGAAATAAAAATAAGAATAAACCTACACACACACACATCAGTAGCTACACAAATGTGGGGAAGAGAGTTTCTGCCATTCAGTGCAGTCTAGTCTAAAATGATAAAATGAAACCCTCAGGAAAAGATATCAGAGCCCAGAGCTACTAAAATATTACCTAAAACAAACATTACCTGAAACGCTCAGTTTTTACCAAAAAAAGAAAATGATAAGACGTGCAAACACATAACAAAGTGTGACTCATATGCAGGGAAAAAAAAAAAGCAGTGAATAGAAATTGACCCTGAGTGGGCCCAGATGTTGAATTTAGCAGTGGAAGACTTCAAATCTGCTATTCAAAATAGGTTCAAGGAACTAAAGGAAACTGTATTCTAAAAATTAAAGAAAAATAGGATACAGTGACTCACCAAATATGGAATCTCAATGGAGAAATAAAAACTATAAAGGGGAACCACACAGAAATACTGGATTATTGAAAAGTACCAATAATCAAATTGAAAACATTCACTAATGGACCCAGGAGCAGATGTGGGACAGCAGAAGATGGAGTCATGAACATGAAGATAGAGCAGTAGAAACGATAACGGTCTGGAAAACAGAAACAAGGAAGAAAAACAGGACCCTAGAGACACAGGGCAATGTTCAGCACACCAAACTACGTGCAGTGGGAGTCTCAGAAGGAGATGAGAGAAGAGTGGAAAATATCTGAATAAATCACGACTGAAAATTCTCACATCTGATGAGTAGCATTAACCTGGGCCCAAAAGCTCAATGAATTCCCGTATCGTAAATGCAGAGAGAACCACACCTAGACACGTTGTAAACAAACTGCTGAAAGGCAAAGACAAAGGGGCGCCTGGGCGGCTCAGCTGGTTAAACGTCCGACTTTAGCTCAGGTCACGATCTCATTGTGAGTTCAAGCCCCACATTGGGCTCACTGCTGTCAGCCCAGAGCCCACTTCAGATCTTCTGTTCTCCTCTCTCTCACCCCTCCTCTGCTGGTTCTCTCTTTTTCTCTCTCTCAAAAGAAATAGACTTTAAAAAAAGGCGGAAACAAAGAAGTAATCCTGAAAATAGCAAGAGGAAAACAACTCATCAAATACAGTACGAAACTACGAATGGCTGACTTCTCATTCAAAGGAGGCCGGAGGCCCTGGAGGGAAAGCTTCAGAATGCTTAAAAAGAAAAGATATGTAAGCCAAGATCTCTTTATCTGGCAAAACTGTTAATGAAAATGAAGGTGAAACGAACATATCCCCGGATGTTACCCAAAGCACCCTGATGGAATTTGTTGCTAGCGATGGTCCCTATGTGAATACATAAATGATGTTCTTAGGCCAGAATTAAATTACACCAGGTAGTGACTTGAATCCTCAGGAAGAAATGAGGAGCTCCAGAAATCGTGTATGTGGGGAAATATAAAGACTTCATATCTTCCATTTCTAGCTGCTTCTCCAGCACCTGGCCCGTCTCAGTGCATCTTGGATCACTGAGAGGCAGGCTGTTCTGCCACATGCAATAGATCCATCTGGGAGTTGTAGTAAATACTTTTCAGAACAAGACAGGGTGTAAGTGATTAAATTAATTAATAACTATCTTACTGTTGAATAATACGTGTTAGAGAGGGTGGGTTCAGGAGCAGATGTCGGATGCTATTATGTACCTGACGGACCAAGAACACGGGTCCATATCCAGTGAGAAGCAGTTGACGTGTGTTGGAAAAAGCATTTGATCACCTGGAAAAGCTCTTTCCCTGACGCCCTAAACACACAGGTCTGGTTCTTGGTGCTTTTGTCGATGCAGGCTGGGTCCTCTGTGCCACAGAAATCTTTCTTGGAAGAAGAAAAATGTTTGTGATGTGCTTACCACAGCGTTGGCAATGAGAGAACTCTGGGAACGCTAGGACGCGCGCTGTCATCAGGTGTTCGGGTCAGGGTGACCTTGAGCCCAGTTTCGTGACACCGCATAGTTCTTCTAGGAACTAGAAAAGCCCAGATGGTAGGACACGTCCTCCCTCTCCCTCTCGGCGAGGAACTTCCTTAGGGCACACACGAAAAGCCCAGCAGAGCAGCACTTTGCTCGAACTTGGGGCGCTAATTCAGCCTGGACACGGGGTGGGAGACTGACGTCGTGTGCGCTTTGCCGCTCAGGGCAAAGACTCCGAAAACAACTAAGAAAAGGCCTCTCTTGGGGTTGGGACGAGGCCCAGAAGCATGTGAGCAGTTTGGTTCGCTGGGCTGGCGGGAGTGACTCAGGACCCCCAAGTACGTACCCTCCACGTGTACTCAGCGTGCAGGGGCGTCTGTCCACAGGCAGCAGCGCGTCCCCAGAAGAGACCCCTGGCCGGACGCCTGTGGAAGGCGGCCAGGCACCAGATTCCCGAGAGATCTGTCTTCTCCATCGGGCAGCCAGGCCTGCCTCTGGGCTAGCGCCGTAATTCTGAGGATGGCAGCTCTGTTATTCTGCTCGGGCTGTCATAACAAAGTGCCTCACACTGGCTGTCTTCACCGACAGAAGTTTATTTTCCCACAATTCTGAAGGCTGAGGGTCCAAGGTCAAGGTGTTGGCAGGTTTTGTTTCTTCTGAGGACTCTTTCTTGGGGGGAGCGGGGCGCCTGGGTGGTTCAGTCGGTTAATCGTCCGACTCTTGATTTCGGCTCAGGGCGTGATCTCGCGGTTCGTGAGTTCGAGCCCCACATCAGGCTTCATGCTGACAGTGTGGAGCCTGCTTGGGATTCTCTCTCTCTCCCTCTCTCTCTCTGCCCCTCCCCCCTCATTCTCTCTGTCTCTCTGTCTCTCTCTCAAAAATAAATAAACTGAGGACTCTTTCTCCTTGGCTTTAGACAGCTGTCATCTCCCCGTGTCCTCACATGGGCTTCCTTCTGTGCCCGTCTGTGTCCTAATCTCCTATCTTGTGAGGACACCGGTCATGCTGGAGTACAGGCGCCTTATGGCCTCATTGGGTCACAGTCACCTCATTAAAGGCTCTATCTCCAAACGCAGTCACATTGCGAGGCGCTGGGAGTGAGGACTCCGACAGGCAGATCTGGGAAGTTGCAGTGAACCGAGGGGTCGACGCCACTTACTCACTGGGCAAGACCAGAAGAAGAGTGTGCGACGGAGGCGTTTTGAGGAGAAAAGGAGGGTTCTGTGCCGGAAGCGGCCTGGATGCCCTGCTTGATGGAGCCTGGCTGATGCTCCCCTGCCCTCACTTCAACGGCCACCTCACCGGCGGTTTCCCTCATGCTCTTGGGTCCTGCCGTTTCCCTTTCCTCTTTGGTTTTCCAGTCTTATCCCGATGGTGGTGGTTGAGACTCTTTAAGTACGTAACTTCCAGTTGTTCAGACTCATTTTGGACTTTTCTCTTGTGTTCACTGAACCGTGGTAAAAATGGATGTAAGCCTGTCCCCCCTGAGTCCTCATTTATTTCCCGAAATGCAATGAAATCGTCTTCGGCTTCTCCGAATGAGGCCTGGTCCCACTGGACGTGAC